>CM062604.1:895056-1154537 GCA_031470985.1 Agastache rugosa | reverse complement strand
AATGTCACAAAACCAAGTAGAAAACTGATTCGCAAGAACACATTTTAATTCACTCCTACTCATCACTTGAAAAATATAGAAAAGAAATACAAGAAACCAAAAATCTAACATTCTATTGTTGAAGATACAAAAACAATTTTGAAAATTGACCTGTTGGAGATGATATGCAATGCTGAGAGAAGAGGATTCGGTGAAGAATGTTGCAGAAAGATGATAATGTTGCTGGGTTTACATATTTGTTTGTCATCTACTTGGTACAGTGATCATGTGGAAAATATTGATGTCAATATACCTTTTAAATTCCATAAGCACAGCTAGCTGTTCTGGGGTGTAATCAGTTACATCTATATCACTGGCTGAGTAGCAGTAGTAGATAATGAATTAACAAGGTAAGCCACAGATGAAATTGTTGAACTAACTACACCACAATGATATGACCAACAAAGTTAAGACACTAATGTATCTATAAGTTTAGACAATGAACGACTTACGTAAGCAAAATTAAGTTATAGGCAATGGAAAGGTAATTACAACTACATACACGTGAGGAAGAGAGAGTGTCACCTTACTTTTACATTTGACATCTACAAGCCTATTTATAGAAAACCAAGTCGGATAACTAGCAATAAATTATAATTTTAGTTATCTAGGTTGATTTGTGAATTGTCTTCCAGAAAAGATTGATTAGGTCGGTTAGTCACTATGAATTGTGATGAAGGAATCATGCAGAAATTGGGATTTTTATCCAACGTAAACAAGTTGTATCTTAGAGAAACATATATGTTGATGTATTAGTTCCTCTACACTACAACACCACTAACAAATTATCTTTCAACATAAATCATATATTACCTAGAAGGAAGAACTGCCCGATATATCGCTAGCTTGTTTAAGTTTATTTCACCAACTACCCAATATGTAACCGAATTTTACCCCTGCAATTGAATAAGAGCATAAGAACACCCACAGAAAGAAAAGAATCTTGAATCACAATATTAGAATAAATCAAAGAAGATTGAAGTTTAACAGCATCATTACAGAATGAGAACTGCTTAAAGGGAGTCTTATTTACAATTTCTAGGTTGTGGGAGAGGGTTAGAAGATAGGGGTTTGTCTGACCATATTGAGAGAGAGGATATTCAAAACCATTTCTCTCCTAAATGTGCATCTCTTTCCCTTAAAGTATTACAATCATTAAGCTACAGAAGACAACCAATTTCCCAAAACATCTCTGATAGGAACACCCAAATATACATAACATTTCCCAAGGATCCAGAAAAAATTACTTGGATTGGAGGATAAATTATCATGTTGATTAAAGAAATATCAAGTTTAATATGCCGAACAACAAAAACTTTTTAAAGGAACAAGAAAAAAAATGGTGATCCTGACCTGTTACCCTTCACGGCAGGAAAGATGACTGTTCTTCTTCTTCCCTCTATTGAACAGCTCTCTTTGCAGTCTGGATAAATTGCCACTGTCGCCAAATGATTTGAACTTATAATTACTAGTCAAATTATAATGTCACAGAAAAGTAGATTAAATTGAAGTAAACATTTTGATATACTCCTACGCATTACTTGTTACTTGAAAAGATAGAAAAGAAATTCAAAAAGCTAAACACATTTTCGAAAATTGAAAATGAAACCTGAGATTACGATGCAAGGAAGATTTGGGGAAGAATGTAGCTGAGAGAGGAGATGGGGTTTTGGGGAATTTGGAGGGGGGAGAGAGAGGGCGGTGGGAATTTGAAGAATTTGCATCTAAAAATACTTTTCATAATTTTAAATGTCCAGATTTATCTCAAAAAAAAAAAGAAACAGCAGATTACTTCTTAGAGAAAAAAGATAGCCAACTGCCAATCACGGAAGAAAAAAATAGAAAATTAACAGTCACTAACACAAAATAAATAAATATAACCAACCATGAACTAACAAATTCGTTCCTCAATATAATCCTAAAGATCTATAATAACAATAAATCTACAAATAAAAATAAAAATACATATTGGTAAATTCAATGATGGAGCCAGAAAATTTTCACTGGGGGCCTAACTAAATTTTAATTTAAAAAATTATTTTTAAATTCTAAAATAAAATAAGAATTTAATAAAATATTAAGTACATATATATTATCGTTTTAGTTACAAGACAACGTTGAAAAAAAATCAAAAATTAAAAATGATTCCCCATAACATTTCCCTTTATTTATTACGATACTTTAATAACTTCTGTAATTAAAAATAGAAGTATTATTCATAACTAAACGTGTTCTACGTAATGATGAGGAAAGGAGGAAAAAAAAGTAAATAAATTCAACATATCAATATTTTTTTTTAAATCAAATTAGTAAATATAATATATATATATATATATATAATATACTAAAAAATTAAAATAAAATGGGGGGCCCAGGCCCCCTTGGTCTGGTAATGATAGTTATTCTCAGAAAAATAAAAATTACCTTCACTGACTGGACATGAGATCGATTACCTACTGACTGAACTTTTGTAGTCAATTATCCCATCGATGTACCGTCAAGGCCGGAGTCAACCTCGACGAAGATCTTGAAATAACTGGCTATGGGTTTTCGACATAATTAACTATCTTTCAGGGACCTGAACAACATAGCAGTTTGCAGCGCATATATCTGGAGCCGTTCATTTTCAACCTCTTGTCTGTGGGGAGACAAGGAGGAGCAAACAGAAATTTGTATATCTTGGTTGATGGCGGAGGTGGCCATGGCCATGGCTGCGACGGCGACGAGCTGAGGAAGAACAAAAAAAATAGGTAAAAGTATTTAGTGGCATCTAAAAAGCGTGACGCAAGTTGTCTTTTCACTCTTGGTCTGTTGCTGCATAGGGAAATTCGCCATTCAATAATAATAATTAATAAATAATTATTTTAGATTTTGAATCACTAAATATAATTGCAGCCATGCCCTTTATGATAGTATTAAGCACATTGGTATAGAAACGAACTCGGTAGTTAGTAGAAACAATAATACTAATAACATTTGTCTACCAATAAATCAGGTAACGATAATTATTCTCAAAGAGAAATAACGCAAGCAAGCAATGATGATGCAGTTTAAAAAGAGGCAAAATGTCAAATAGTCATTACAGATAGTGAATTATTCCCCCTATCTCATTTCAATTAACTCGTTTGATCGGATATGGATGTTAAGAAAGTGAATTGAATATTATAAAAGTGAAGATAATAGTAGTTTTTTGTGGTATTTTGTATAATTAAAAGTAAAGTTGAGGATCTTTACAATATGTAGTGGTATGAAATTTTTTATTTATGGTATAGGCCAATTGAAATGGACAACCAAATAGGGCAAGCAGGCCAATTGAAATGGAATGGAGGAAGTATAAATTATGGCCACCGACTTAAATATTATAAATCACAATTTCGGACGACATTATCTCATTTATCTAGTGATCAACTTTCACATTTTTAGTACGATTGGGATGATTGACACTCCAAACACTTGGTATGATTGGGGCGAATGTACGATCAGACAAATGAGCTAATTCGTCCCAATCATACCAAGTATTCGGATATAATTATGTTTTCTTTTATTAGGAGTATTTTAGTCTATTTACATCAAATTTGTTCAAAATTTATAAAAATTATGTTAATTGTCAAAATTTATTATTCACCATCCTAAATGACTATTTCACATGAGTAACACTTAAATACTTATACATGAGAGACTCTACTTAATTTTACCCAAGGTTATAAAAATATTAAGGCGTAGCTAAGGCATTTTGCCTAGAAGAGACATGTTTCGAGGTGGTATGAATTGAGATACTCCTTCCGCTTCCGTCCTTCAAAAGTATGGTGTGAGAAGTGCGGTGTTTGGTAGATATATTTTGAGTGGAGTAAGGACCCACAATATTGTTGTGGCAGTCATATTGTAAGGTTAAAAGGTTAAGAAAAACAATGGGGTCATATCCTAAAGTAGAAGCACCACACCTACGAGAGACGTTTCAAAGTGGCAAAAAGGACCGTACTTTTGGGGGACGGAAGGACTTAAAAAAAAGTTAATGTAAGAACTATAGTAAAATAATATTTCCTTCATCCCATTAAACTTGTCACATACTTTAAGGACATGTAGATTAAGAATAAAGATAAAAATAAATAGAAAAATTGTAGGTTTTACCACTTTAATAGAGTTAAATATTTGGGAATGAGACATTATATAGGAAGGAGTAACAAACAAATATAAAATATCAAATTAGAGGTATAAAATTTCATAATATTGTTTAGTTACTTAACAATATAACACAAAAATATGGGTACGATGTTAGGTGTGGTAGTAATTAGGAATAGTCAAAGCAGTTTGGGATAAATAGAGAGTAGGTAGGGAGTAATTAGGGTTTATGAATCTACATTATAATTTATTAATACAAATTAGAATTTACGCAAAAACATCAATTTTTTTTTTATTTGGCGCGCGTGTTACACGCGTCTAACTTTTTAATTTTTTTTCCGATTTTTTTTCAGTTTTTTTATTCTTTTTTTCAGTTTTTTTTTTTTAAAGAGTCCACCTAAAAGAAATTAATGTTGCTAAAATCATTATTTAACATCGGAGGCGAAGGCGTAGAAGAAAAACAAATTTAAAAAATCGAATTTAAAAAAAAAGTCAACTGGTTGACTGTTTTGACCGGGTCGGGTCAACCCGGATCCGGTCTCATACTATGAGGCGGCAGTGTTGCTCTAGAATTTATTAATCCTAATCAAAGCTTATTAAGCCCAATTAGCATTAATTAAGTTTCAATTAGGATTAATAAATATTAATTAATTAAAAAAATGACAAATACTGTATATAAAACGGTGCCGAGTGCAAGTCTACCTCACAATATTTTAGGTTTATGATCAAATCATCTAGTCAGGCATCGTAGTCTTTAAAGTCTACGAGAGAACGGCGTTCAACAATGTGATTAGGTCTTCTTAATTTTTGAGTTTTGTTTAATTCAATATGAACTTTTAAATTTTTAAATTTTAATAAACTTTATGATTTGCAAATTAATTAGGCCCACAAAAAAAAATACTAATGACCTCGGGGCGAAACGCCTCAAACGCGCCCCTCATCGGAAAAAGAGGTAAGCCTCGCCGTCGCTTTTCACAACACTAATTTTACCGGATACCTATTGATCCAAGAAGGAATAGATCTCATCTCTAAATTGAAATTGAAAGGTAAAAAAATCTCAAAAAAAAAAAAAAGAAAATTGATGAATTGGGAATCGCTCCTCTACATCACCCAACTAAAAAAAATTATTTTATGAAATCTGATTGGAGGAGATATCATCTGTAAATCACATTTTCGGTCTCCTTTCCCAGCTCAGAAAAAAAATATTAAAAAAAAATCTATCTTATAGTAATGATCATTATTCTAAGAATAAAAGACACAGGCAATGATGATGTCGCAGTAAAAAAAAATACCTTGGCATGAGATGGATCGAATTCTGTTCTAGGTTATATTGCCCAGAAATGTCAAATCCATCGAAACTAGATTGGTTTCGAGCCCTGTGAATCAAGGAAGAGGATGAAGAGGCTTCCTTCATCATCGTCTGATAAATTGGGTATCCAGCATAAGCCGTTTGCAGCCCATACATACATATATGTATATTTGGAGCCTTTCGTTTCAACTCTTGTCTATAGGAAGACAAGGAGGAGGAAACATCTGATGTATCATGATCTGCGGAGGAGGAGGCCATGGCTGCGGCGTCGGAGGGAGGATGATGGCGGCGGTGACGAGGGATGGGGGGAGGGTGAGAAATAGGTGAAAAATATTTATTGGCATCTAACAAGCGTGAAAGAAGTTATGGTTAAAAGCATAATACTCTCCATATTGTTGAATAGGCGTTGCAATAATAATAATAATAATAATAATAATAATAATAATAATAATAATAATAATAAAAAATAAAACTGATTGAAACTTTCAAACCTCAATCCAAGCATCTGACACCGCACCCAACAAACTACACATGTGAGCCGGGCCCATTATTTTGCCAAAAAAGTCACGCGTCTCCATGCACGCCTCAAAAATAAGATACTCCATTCGTTCCATTATTCTTGTCTTGTATTTCTTTTTCGGCTTTCCGTTATTCTTGTCATGTTTCCATAAAAGGAAATATGCTTCTCTCACAAAAAGTTATGGGCTCCACCACTTTCTATCTTTTAACCCTTTAAACACCCTTCTCCTTAATACCCGCCCAAAAAAAATGAGACAAGAATAATGGAACGGAGGTAGTATATACTACGGGGGAGGGATCCCCCTAGTGTACCACTTTCCACAGCAGCGGCTGCTGTGCTCCATGCGACGCCGTTTCGTCCTTCTTTGTTTCTTGGAAAAAGTAGCAAATACACCCCTAACATATACCTTCTTATCATATTTCCCTTCCTATTTTTTAATTTAGAGCTGTCATCACGCCAACGTGTCATAAATAGTGCAAAAACTCTCTCGCCTCTAACGGATGACTACCACCATTAACAGTTTTTAATTTTTTAATTTTTTTTATTTTCCATAATTTGACTAACAACACCGTTAATTTTCTTTTTTTTTAATTTTCTATTTTCTATTTTCTTACTGTATTCTTATTTTTAAATTTTCTATAATCTTATTATGTCCCTAACAGATTATTGTTTACAATTTTTTATTTTTTTATTTTCTACTTTTTTTATTGGTATTTTTTCAAGAGATATATAAAGTTTGAGTGAAGTTGAGTGGGACCCACTACGAAAATAAAATATTGCAAACAATAATTCGTTAGAGGCAAGGAACCCAATAAGAAAATAGAAAATTAATGAGATGGAAAATTAAGAAAATAGAAAATTCAAAAATAAGAATACAATAAGAAAATAGAAAATAGAAAATAAAAAATAAAAAGTTAACGGTGTTGGTCAAATTATAGATAATAAAAAAATAGAAAATAAAAAAAATAAAAATCATTAATGGTGTTAGTCATCCGTTAGAGGCAAGGGAATTTTCGCACTATTTATAGCACGTTGAGGTGTTAACAGCTCCAAATCAAAAAATGGGAGGTAAATATGTTAGGGGGTATATGATAGGAGTTATTTGCTACTTCTCCTTGTTCCCTTTTTTTACGATTTCATTTCTTCTTATCTTTTTCCATAGTTTTCACATTTTTGAAACTTTAATTTAGATTTTATTTTTTGTCATACAATTCATAATATCTTTCTTCTCATTTATTCTCTTCTATTTTATTTCACAGAATTAAAAACAATTCCTTTCTTTTAGTTTATTTATTTTTATATTTTTTAGATTATGAAACTTCAACTTTTTTATTTTATTTTTTGTCATAAAATAACATACAATCATTAGAGATGTCAATCGATTAGTCAAGTCGATTTTTGAACTTCATCTGGCTCCGGTTATTTTTTGTTCAAGCTAATTAGGCTAAAAATATTTCGACCCAAGTACTAAACCTTCAGTTTTTGGACTAGCCCTTCGGCCAAGAAGTTAATGAATAAAAACTTTAGCATGTATAAATTTTATTGATAACCATATTCTTGTAATGAAAATAACTTGTTTTTTCTTATCCAATACACATAACCTCATATTAAATATAGAAATGAGTGTCGTTTCAACTTAAACTTACTATAGAAGTAAGTATTGAACATACATTTTCTCTTAAATGATTATCTTTATTTTAGTTTCACATAATTTTTTTACTAAGTGTTGGAGAAAAAAGTAGAGAAATGAACATATTCCAAATAAAAATTAAAACGCATTACACATATATTTAAACAATTATTTGTTATCAAAGTCATATGCAAAGTAAAGAATTAAGTTACACAATTAAGTAATCAAAAACTTTAAGTTAATAGGGTCAACCCATTCGATTTTTGGGATAGTCCTATCCGGCTAGAGCTATTTTCAGTTTGAGTCAATCGGACTAAATTTTTTTAATTTTCGACTATAAATTATTAACCCTAACTCTCTTTCTTTCGATTCATTCGGACTGACCCGTCAGTTTCGTACTAAATTGACATCCCTACTTGTAAGATGGGGATTTGTTAAGATTTATCATGTACAATAATAAATAATTGAGTGGTATCCCCTCAAAAAAAATTTTAGGAACATTATATTATATGATATATATTGTTTTTTGCCTCCAAAAAGTGTTAAAGAAATGAATTGAAATCGTTAAAGAAAGGGAACATAAAAAAAGAAATTGTTTTTGTGCTGACATTTAAAAAGACAGAAAAAGGGATAGAAACGGGCCAAATGGCGCCGCATCAAGCACAACAGCCGCTGCTGTGGATAGTGGCAACCTGGGGAGGGATCCCCTACTATGCCACTTTCCACAGCAGCGGCTGTTGTGCTCCATGCGACGTTGTTTGGTGCTTCTTTGTTTCTTTATTAATGTCATCTATTGTTTCTTCTTTTTGTTCCCTTTTGTAGACGATTTCATTTCTTTTTATCTTTTTCCATAGTTTTCAAATTTTTGAAACTTTAATATAGATTTTATTTTTTTGTCATACAATTCATAATATCTTTCTTCTCATTTATTCTCTTCTATTTTATTTCACAGAATTAAATACAATTCATTTCTTTTAGTTTATTTATTTTTATATTTTTTAGATTTTGAAACTTGAACTTTTTTATTTTATTTTTTGTCATAAAATAACATACAATCATTAGAGATGTCAATCGATTAGTCAACTCGATTTTTGAACTTCATCTGGCTCCGGTTATTTTTTGTTCAAGTTAATTGGGCTAAAAAAATTTCGACCCAAGTTCTAAACCTTCAATTTTTGGACTAGCCCTTCGGCAAAGAAGTTAATGAATAAAAAATTTAGCATGTATAAATTTTATTGATAACCATATTCTTGTAATGAAAATAATTTGTTTTTTCTTATCCAATACACATAACCACATATTAAATATACAAATGAGTGTCGTTTCAACTTAAACTTACTATAGAAGTAAGTATTGAACATACATTTTCTCTTAAATGATTATCTTTATTTTAGTTTCACATAATTTTTTTACTAAGTGTTGGAGAAAAAAGTAGAGAAATGAACATATTCCATATAAAATTAAAACGTATTACACATATATTTAAACAATAATTTGTTATCAAAGTCATATGCAAAGTAAAGAATTAAGTTACACAATTAAGTAATCAAAAACTTTAAGTTAATAGGGTCAACCCATTCGATTTTCGGGATAGTCCTATCCGGCTAGATCTATTTTCGGTTTGGGTCAATCGGACTAAATTTTTTTAATTTTCGACTATAAATTTTTAACCCTAACTCTCTTTCTTTCGATTCATTCGTGCTGACCTGTCGGTTTCGTACTAAATTGACATCCCTACTTGTAAGATGAGGATTTGTTAAGATTTATCATGTACAATAATAAATAATGGAGTGGTATCCCCTCAAAAAAATTGTTAGGAACATTATATTATATAATATATATAGTTTTTTGCCTCCAAAAAGTGTTAAAGAAATGAATTGAAATCGTTAAAGAAAAGGAACATAAAAAAAAGAAATTGTTTTTGTGCTGACATTTAAAAAGAAAGAAAAAGGGAAAGAAACGGGCCAAACGGCGCCGCATCAAGCACAACAGCCCATTTCTTTGTGGATAGTGGCACGATGGGGATCCCTCCCCAGGTAATATCGGGGAGGGATCCCCTACTATGCCACTTTCCACAGCAGCGGCTGTTGTGCTCCATGCGACGTTGTTTCGTGCTTCTTTGTTTCTTTATTAATGTCATCTATTGTTTCTTCTTTTTGTTCCCTTTTTTAGACGATTTCATTTCTTCTTATCTTTTTCCATAGTTTTCAAATTTTTGAAACTTTAATATAGATTTTAATTTTTTGTCATACAATTCATAATATCTTTCTTCTCATTTATTCTCTTCTATTTTATTTCACAGAATTAAATACAATTCATTTCTTTTAGTTTATTTATTTTTATATTTTTTAGATTTTGAAACTTAAACTTTTTTATTTTATTTTTTGTCATAAAATAACATACAATCATTAGAGATGTCAATCGATTAGTCAACTCGATTTTTGAACTTCATCTGGCTCCGGTTATTTTTTGTTCAAGTTAATTGGGCTAAAAAAAGTTCGACCCAAGTTCTAAACCTTCAATTTTTGGACTAGCCCTTCGGCCAAGAAGTTAATGAATAAAAAATTTAGCATGTATAAATTTTATTGATAACCATATTCTTGTAATGAAAATAATTTGTTTTTTTCTTATCCAATACACATAACCACATATTGAATATACAAATGAGTGTCGTTTCAACTTAAACTTACTATAGAAGTAAGTATTGAACATACATTTTCTCTTAAATGATTATCTTTATTTTAGTTTCACATAATTTTTTTACTAAGTGTTGGAGAAAAAAGTAGAGAAATGAACATATTCCATATAAAATTAAAACGTATTACACATATATTTAAACAATAATTTGTTATCAAAGTCATATGCAAAGTAAAGAATTAAGTTACACAATTAAGTAATCAAAAACTTTAAGTTAATAGGGTCAACCCATTCGATTTTCGGGATAGTCCTATCCGGCTAGAGCTATTTTCGGTTTGGGTCAATCGGACTAAATTTTTTTAATTTTCGACTATAAATTTTTAACCCTAACTCTCTTTCTTTCGATTCATTCGTGCTGACCTGTCGGTTTCGTACTAAATTGACATCCCTACTTGTAAGATGAGGATTTGTTAAGATTTATCATGTACAATAATAAATAATGGAGTGGTATCCCCTCAAAAAAATTGTTAGGAACATTATATTATATAATATATATAGTTTTTTGCCTCCAAAAAGTGTTAAAGAAATGAATTGAAATCGTTAAAGAAAGGGAACATAAAAAAAAGAAATTGTTTTTGTGCTGACATTTAAAAAGAAAGAAAAAGGGAAAGAAACGGGCCAAACGGCGCCGCATCAAGCACAACAGCCGCTGCTGTGGATAGTGGCACAGTAGGGGATCCCTCCCCAGGTAATATCGGGGAGGGATCCCCTACTATGCCACTTTCCACAGCAGCGGCTGTTGTGCTCCATGCGACGTTGTTTCGTGCTTCTTTGTTTCTTTATTAATGTCATCTATTGTTTCTTCTTTTTGTTCCCTTTTTTAGACGATTTCATTTCTTCTTATCTTTTTCCATAGTTTTCAAATTTTTGAAACTTTAATATAGATTTTAATTTTTTGTCATACAATTCATAATATCTTTCTTCTCATTTATTCTCTTCTATTTTATTTCACAGAATTAAATACAATTCATTTCTTTTAGTTTATTTATTTTTATATTTTTTAGATTTTGAAACTTAAACTTTTTTATTTTATTTTTTGTCATAAAATAACATACAATCATTAGAGATGTCAATCGATTAGTCAACTCGATTTTTGAACTTCATACGCTCGGTTATTTTTTGTTCAAGTTAATTGGGCTAAAAAAAGTTCGACCCAAGTTCTAAACCTTCAATTTTTGGACTAGCCCTTCGGCCAAGAAGTTAATGAATAAAAAATTTAGCATGTATAAATTTTATTGATAACCATATTCTTGTAATGAAAATAATTTGTTTTTTTCTTATCCAATACACATAACCACATATTGAATATACAAATGAGTGTCGTTTCAACTTAAACTTACTATAGAAGTAAGTATTGAACATACATTTTCTCTTAAATGATTATCTTTATTTTAGTTTCACATAATTTTTTTACTAAGTGTTGGAGAAAAAAGTAGAGAAATGAACATATTCCATATAAAATTAAAACGTATTACACATATATTTAAACAATAATTTGTTATCAAAGTCATATGCAAAGTAAAGAATTAAGTTACACAATTAAGTAATCAAAAACTTTAAGTTAATAGGGTCAACCCATTCGATTTTCGGGATAGTCCTATCCGGCTAGAGCTATTTTCGGTTTGGGTCAATCGGACTAAATTTTTTTAATTTTCGACTATAAATTTTTAACCCTAACTCTCTTTCTTTCGATTCATTCGTGCTGACCTGTCGGTTTCGTACTAAATTGACATCCCTACTTGTAAGATGAGGATTTGTTAAGATTTATCATGTACAATAATAAATAATGGAGTGGTATCCCCTCAAAAAAATTGTTAGGAACATTATATTATATAATATATATAGTTTTTTGCCTCCAAAAAGTGTTAAAGAAATGAATTGAAATCGTTAAAGAAAGGGAACATAAAAAAAAGAAATTGTTTTTGTGCTGACATTTAAAAAGAAAGAAAAAGGGAAAGAAACGGGCCAAACGGCGCCGCATCAAGCACAACAGCCGCTGCTGTGGATAGTGGCACAGTAGGGGATCCCTCCCCAGGTAATATCGGGGAGGGATCCCCTACTATGCCACTTTCCACAGCAGCGGCTGTTGTGCTCCATGCGACGTTGTTTCGTGCTTCTTTGTTTCTTTATTAATGTCATCTATTGTTTCTTCTTTTTGTTCCCTTTTTTAGACGATTTCATTTCTTCTTATCTTTTTCCATAGTTTTCAAATTTTTGAAACTTTAATATAGATTTTAATTTTTTGTCATACAATTCATAATATCTTTCTTCTCATTTATTCTCTTCTATTTTATTTCACAGAATTAAATACAATTCATTTCTTTTAGTTTATTTATTTTTATATTTTTTAGATTTTGAAACTTGAACTTTTTTATTTTATTTTTTGTCATAAAATAACATACAATCATTAGAGATGTCAATCGATTAGTCAACTCGATTTTTGAACTTCATCTGGCTCCGGTTATTTTTTGTTCAAGTTAATTGGGCTAAAAAAAGTTCGACCCAAGTTCTAAACCTTCAATTTTTGGACTAGCCCTTCGGCCAAGAAGTTAATGAATAAAAAATTTAGCATGTATAAATTTTATTGATAACCATATTCTTGTAATGAAAATAATTTGTTTTTTTCTTATCCAATACACATAACCACATATTGAATATACAAATGAGTGTCGTTTCAACTTAAACTTACTATAGAAGTAAGTATTGAACATACATTTTCTCTTAAATGATTATCTTTATTTTAGTTTCACATAATTTTTTTACTAAGTGTTGGAGAAAAAAGTAGAGAAATGAACATATTCCATATAAAATTAAAACGTATTACACATATATTTAAACAATAATTTGTTATCAAAGTCATATGCAAAGTAAAGAATTAAGTTACACAATTAAGTAATCAAAAACTTTAAGTTAATAGGGTCAACCCATTCGATTTTCGGGATAGTCCTATCCGGCTAGAGCTATTTTCGGTTTGGGTCAATCGGACTAAATTTTTTTAATTTTCGACTATAAATTTTTAACCCTAACTCTCTTTCTTTCGATTCACTCGTGCTGACCTGTCGGTTTCGTACTAAATTGACATCCCTACTTGTAAGATGAGGATTTGTTAAGATTTATCATGTACAATAATAAATAATGGAGTGGTATCCCCTCAAAAAAATTGTTAGGAACATTATATTATATAATATATATAGTTTTTTGCCTCCAAAAAGTGTTAAAGAAATGAATTGAAATCGTTAAAGAAAGGGAACATAAAAAAAAGAAATTGTTTTTGTGCTGACATTTAAAAAGAAAGAAAAAGGGAAAGAAACGGGCCAAACGGCGCCGCATCAAGCACAACAGCCGCTGCTGTGGATAGTGGCACGATGGGGATCCCTCCCCAGGTAATATCGGGGAGGGATCCCCTACTATGCCACTTTCCACAGCAGCGGCTGTTGTGCTTCATGCGACATTGTTTCGTGCTTCTTTGTTTCTTTATTAATGTCATCTATTGTTTCTTCTTTTTGTTCCCTTTTTTTGACGATTTCATTTCTTCTTATCTTTTTCCATAGTTTGCATATTTTTGAAACTTTAATTTAGATTTTATTTTTTTGTCATACAATTCATAATATCTTTCTTCTCATTTATTCTCTTCTATTTTATTTCACAAAATTAAAAACAATTCCTTTCTTTTAGTTTATTTATTTTTATATTTTTTAGATTATGAAACTTGAACTTTTTTATTTTATTTTTTTGTCATAAAATAACATACAATCATTAGAGATGTGAATCGATTAGTCAACTCGATTTTTTGAACTTCATCTGGCTCCGGTTATTTTTTGTTCAAGCTAATTGGGCTAAAAAAATTTCGACCCAAGTTCTAAACCTTCAGTTTTTGGACTAGCCCTTCGACCAAGAAGTTAATGAATAAAAAATTTAGCACGTATAAATTTTATTGATAACCATATTCTTGTAATAAAAATAATTTGTTTTTTGTTATCCAATACACATAACCACATATTAAATATAGAAATGAGTGTCGTTTCAACTTAAACTTACTATAGAAGTAAGTATTGAACATACATTTTCTCTTAAATGATTATCTTTATTTTAGTTTCACATAATTTTTTTACTAAGTGTTGGAGAAAAAAGTAGAGAAATGAACATATTCCACATAAAAATTAAAACGCATTACACATATATTTAAACAATAATTTGTTATCAAAGTCATATGCAAAGTAAAGAATTAAGTTACACAATTAAGTAATCAAAAACTTTATGTTAATAGGGCCAACCCATTCGATTTTCGGGATAGTCCTATCCGGCTAGAGCTATTTTCGGTTTGGGTCAATCGGACTAAATTTTTTTAATTTTCGACTATAAATTTTTAACCCTAACTTTCTTTCTTTCGATTAATTCGGACTGACCCGTCGGTTTCGTACTAAATTGACATCCCTACTTGTAAGATGGGGATTTGTTAAGATTTATCATGTACAATAATAAATAATGGAGTGGTATCCCCTCAAAAAAATTGTTAGGAACATTATATTATATTATATATATATAGTTTTTTGCCTCCAAAAAGTGTTAAAGAAATGAATTGAAATCGTTAAAGAAAGGGAACATAAAAAAAGAAATTGTTTTTGTGCTGACATTTAAAAAGAAAGAAAAAGGGAAAGAAACGGGCCAAACGGCGCCGCATCAAGCACAACAGCCGCTGCTGTGGATAGTTGTAATACCCCGATTTTCTTGCATAAATTGCCTTAGTTTTTCTTTAATTAAATTAAAGAAATTAAGAAGAACGAAATTTCCTTTTTATTAATTTTCTTCAACAACCCTAATTTTTACCGTAAAGAGGAATTAAATTATTTTTATCTTGTCTCGGTTAACCCGAAACGAGGAAGAATTTATGTTTATCAATATGTGCTTACATATTTGATTTTTAGTTGAGAAAATTATGAATTTAATTTTCTTAATTAAATTTATTAGTAATTAATTATCTAAGATGATAATTTTTATTTATTTGGAAATGACTCGTTTTTCCGTGTTTTATTATGAAAACTTGTATTAGGGTTTGAGAGGCCCTAATTGATTTTTCTAAAGTGAGAAATTAGTGATTGAAGTTTTGATTAGCAAGTTTAGTAATTAATTGATTAAATTACGCATTTAATTAATTAAATAATCCTAATTATTACCTAAGACATGACCTATGTAAGATATTTTTTTAAGATAAGGTTTATTCCTAGAATATTCTTAATTTGACTTTGGGGTTAATTAATTATTTAATTAACCTATGTCCTCTATATATATAAGTATCATCCTCATTATTTTCACTCTCATTTTCTCATCTCTCTCTCTCTCTACACGGCAGTGTGTATTTATATATATATTCATATACTTAAATCCTCCATTAAAGCTTCATAATCCAAGCTCCAAGATCAAGGTTTTCATCCAAACCATTTTCCAAGTTATTAATCAAGGTTAAATATATGTTTAATTCAAGTTTATAGCTCAAAAATCAAGGATTAATTCATTTATTTTTAATTTCCCAAATTTTCGAAAATTATGAAGTAATTAGTATATGATTATGATCTTAATTTATGATGTTTAATTCATGCTTAGGATGCATGATAGATCATTAATTCATGGTTAATTCAAACCCTAACCTAATTTATGCAATTTTCGAAAATTAAGAAAGAATAAGGGATTTTCAATTGTGATGATAGATGATCAAATTGATTGATTATTTGAGCTTAGATAAACATTCTAAGCATGTTTGATATTGGAAGTAATCAAAGAATCAAAGCCCTTCTATTATTTTTCAAAATAGCCAAAAATAATAATTAAATTAGGGGTTTTTGATCTTGATGTTCTATGATTAATTTGATGTTTAAATTGAGCTTATATGATGTTATTGAGTATGATTATGTATTGAATTAATGGATTGAATCATTAATTCTCCAATTTTGAATATTTTCGAAATTAGGGTTCATCAAAATTGGGATTTTGATTTTGATCTTGAATGATGAAATTGATGATAGCATTGAGCTTATGATATTTATTTAAGCATGTGAGAATATTATTAGAATTTTTGGAGTTTAATTTCTATTATTTAGAAATTTTTAGCTTTTAAATTAATTAAGAAATAATTAATTTAAGACTTAAATGGATTAATTGAAGTTATAATTAATCTCTATGATTTTAATCAAGCATGTTATGAATTGAATTGAAGAGAAAGTAATCAACCATATATTATATATGAAAAAGCCGAAATATATATATATATATATGTGGAATTATGATTTTTATTCAAGTTATTTAAGAAATTAAATTATAATTATAGTTTATAATTTAATTAAGAATGTTTGGAAGTAATTAGAATGAGATTGGATATTTAATACAAGAGTTGAAAAAGGGCAGCCCCATTAATCTTTATTGATAAAGATTATTTGATTTTTAATCAAATAAATAATCATAGATTTGGATTCTATGTTAAAAACTAAGTGTTGTGGAATTTTTCGGAAATTTAATACGAAGTTTTGATAATTTCTATTTTCCGATGAATTTTTCCAAGTTAAAGGTTGATATGTTTGTATGATATGAAGTGATGCTTTGAATATGTAAATAGCTTATTATGGTTTAGTAATGATAAGAAATTAATTTGAGAATTTTCAGAGCTCGTTTGTCGAGTCAAATCCGTTTCGTATTTGAAGATATGAATAGTAATTAATGTATGATTATGTTAAGTATTATTTTGATTAATGATGAGTTAAGATAGAGTAAGAGCGTTTAAGAAGTTAAGTTAGAAATTCTCAAGTTTCGTTGAGTTTCGACGTAGAATTTCGAAGTAAATTAGAAGTTAAGAATATCGAATTCGTTTATTCGATAGTAGTTAATTCTCGTTCTGAATTCGTGAATTCTAGTTCGAATGAAGGATCGAGTGGAAGTGTGAATCCGAGGATTCAGAATCGATAAAGGTTAAGTCCAAAGCTTCAGTTATCAGGTGGGCATTCTAAACAAAGAAATGATGAATGATATATATATATATATATATGACTATATATATATGTGATGTTTATAAGATGATTAACTTGCCAAATGTTTTAAGTTTTTGTATGATACCATCTACTATAGCAAGACGAATTCGGTCCTACGCAAGGTAGGATTTGTGTACACTATTTTGTAATCGGGAGCCTTCCGAAAGGAGTGGACGATTACAAGTGTTTGAGAAGGAGGCCTCCTTCTCAACACTATCATTATGTGATTGTAGATCTGGTACATACATCCTAAAGTATATGTCTGGCCAGACAAACATGATTTACAAAGAAGAAGATGTTGGGCATGCACAGGTTTATTTTTGAGAAACAAAAATTTCTTGTGCTTATGCTTTATGGCAAGTTTAATCTATAAATCTAAACAGCAGTTTTCAAGTATTTTTGGCATGTGCCCACTGAGTACTTCGTACTCAGCCCCGCCTATTATTTCTAAAATGTGCAGGTTAGCTGAGATGAAGATGATCGTGTGCTGGACGGACTTACTGTTGTTTGTTTAAGAGCCATTTTGAAGAGTTTAGAACCTAGAGTATATGTCTTCATACATATATTCTCTCGTTTTTCCGCTGCAAGTTTATGAAGATTAAATATGGTATAAGTTTGATGAAGTGTTGAAGTCTGAAGTCTCGAACTATGTTTGTTATCTTATTTTGAAGTCTAGCCAGCCTAATTATCTATATAACAAATGCTCGTTATATTGGAAGTTTCAGTCTTATTGCAACTGATCTTTATCGTGCTTTCTTGATCCTGAAAATCAGCTCATTTCCTTCATGGTTGTTGTCATTAGTTTGGTTGATGAGATTATTGATTTCCGAGACGATTTGAATTCGCGTTTGATGATATGCATGTTTTTAAAAAGAGATCAAATGTTCGTTTCATTAATCTCGAGTTATGCATGTCATAAATATCCTAAGTTTGATGTTTTGTCGAGCACAAGCTGCCTTGTTTGTTCTTGAATGATAGCTGGGTCGCTATCGTAATCTTTTGTTAATCATAAATTGTGTAAGTCATGGGACCCACCGGCTCGGTCATCTTTATTCTGAGTCGGGCTGCGACAGAGTGGTATCAGAGCAGGTATGTCTGCTCTGAGTTATTTCTTGAAAGTCTAGTCTAGTTTAAATTCCTAGACTAGTCGAGAGCAAAGTCTGTTGCTCTAAGTTCATATTTCTTAAAAGTCTAGTCTGGTTTTAGTTCTAGACTAGTCAAGTTTGAACAACAACAAAAGTCCAGCACCTCATCTCATCCAGCAAACCAGGTATGCATTTAAAAGTTTTCTATGTTTAAAAGTTTAAAACAAAAAAAAGAAAGTTGAAGTTCCATGTGATTGACGGACTGTTATGTGGACCTGATCAACCCACATAACTAGAAACTCAGTAATATGGTCTTCTGCTTTCTTAACGGAGTCAATTAATAAGATAAAGTTAGAAAGTTTAATATATATATATAAAATTGTGTTGCGGATTTGAGATTTTAATGAGATTGTTTTATGATTGAGTTGTTTAAAGTAAGTTTTAACAATTGCAAGCAAGGCAATTGTACGTTTTTGGAAAGTATCGTGAGCTTGGTATCACATATGGAAAGGAAATTAGTTTCTCGAAGTGACGAGGCCATGAGAGAATTTTAGCGATATGCGTATGAGTTACACGGAAGCGTTAGCAGAATTTTTAGACGTTTCCATCATGTTTGGATGGATATTAATGAGAGAAATATTTCAGGAGTTCTCGGAATAGTAAGGTTGGTTCCTCTTCTTCTCGATGTGTGGATGGAGTAGGATTGCAGGATCCAATGCATCAAGACGATCCAATTTATTTTCTCATTTCTCAAGAGAACTCTGAGCTCGTTGTTACTCCTCATCCTAATGATTATGGGTTTGATGTAAACTCATTTCTTTCTTAACCGTTGTCGAATGACTATATTTCATCTCCACCCTTATCGAATGTTTTGCTTATGTTTCCAAGCCTTTTGCTTCAGTGAACAATTTGATTCAGCTCCCTCCATTGATGTAGTTCCATTAAATCCTTCTTTGGATCTCTACAAGCTTTGAATTCTTCAGAGCTTGATTATTTCTTTGGAACTCAGCTTGTTTCTTTCGTTTCTACAAGAGAAGTACGTCTGGACCGCGTCGTCATGTCAGTAATGAGGAGATCATTGACCCCGAGGTCAGAGCAACCGAAGGATATTTTTTTCTTTGTTGTGTGCCGTTTAGCCATCTAGGGTTTCAACCTAGCTAGTTTTAGACTTTCTTCGGGTGTGGTCGACGTGAGTGTTGTCCGTTTGACGTTAGATGAAGTGGAGAAAGCTGAGGAGAGTACCGAGTCTGAAAGTGAGGAAGAAAAAAAAGAAGAAGATCCATTAAAGAATGATCAGTGAGAGAGAGTTCAAGAGTGGCGTTAATTTAATAGATTGATAATCGAACAAATTTTACGCTTTGTTGTTTTAAAGTTTTATGTTGTTAGTAAGATTCCGTACAAAGATGCAAAATATGTTAGTTCTAAAAAGATCCAGTAGCGATGAAGAATTCCGCTCCGAGAAAGTAGTTTTGCGTGATGTCCTAAAATCACGGTTAACGTGAGAAGTTTTGTTATAGAGAAAAATCCCTCGTTTTTGTGAAAAAGTCCTCGAAGAGGTAATTTTTCCGTTATAAGAAGAAGTATGGCCAAAGCGGTCATTTTAGGTAAATTTCCGAGTTTTGTACTTATGTCGGAAATTATTTTTTAAAAATGAATTAATGAAACGAGAATTTTTGAAGTAAAATGAAGTTTATTTTTAGTGAATAAAAGCGTTAAAACAAGAATTTAAAGGTAGAAAGTTCCTTGAACGCATAAAGAATCGAAGGAGAAATTTTTCAGCCATGAAAGTGAGAGATGGCTGCACCTCAGAGATGGCGGAAGAAATAATACATGGATGGAAGTGAGAGATCGCTGGAAAGTCAGAGATGGCTGAATATAATACAGGGCAAGAAGTCAGTCATCTCCTAGACTCAGCACTCGCTGAAGAAAGCAGGACGCCGGAACTCAGCGTCCGCTGAGGTCGAGCGGTCGCTGACCATGGCAGGTCAGCCGCGGCTGAGGCCCAGCGGTCTCTGACCTGGGCGGCGGCAGTTCTGTTACCTTTTACTCCGGAGGCCATAATTTCCTGCTCGTTTAACGGAATTAAGATCCGTAAATTGGGTTAGAAACTAGACATCCGTGGCTTTCTAATGATACCCTGCACTTCCTCTGTTTCCAGGTATTCTGTTCTGAAATCTAGTTTGAATCTGCTGCAGCTGTGCAGATTTTTCTATAAATTGTTTTTTTCAAGTTTAATCAATTTATTTTGATTTCTTGGAACTTTCTAAATCAAATATTGCTAGTCGTTATAAGCTTGAGATCCTTTATGTGACGAACTTTAGTAAGCGATATGATGAATTAATTGCAAGCATGGCGATTGTTTGTTTTGGAAAGTAAAGCGAACGGGAGATATCGTTGGGAAGCAACAACGAGATGAAGTTAACGGAAGAAAAAGAAGAAAAATGAGTATGAAAAAGAGAATTAAAATAAGTAATGAAGAATGAAAACATAGCTTAAATTATGAAAGATCGAAAGAAACAGTACCACAGCTCAACTCAACGCCGACTGACTCCCAACGGTCGCTGGCTGGGCAGGGCAGGCCGGAATTTTCGTCGTTCGTTTCTTTCGTTCTTCGTTTCATTCCTCGCTAGTTTCGTCTGACGTTCGTTGATCCTTTTCACTGTATACCTTCTTATTATATCTCAAAAGAATTAATCGATGAAGTTAATATCTCAGGAAGATGTTATTCCTTTCTGTTTTGTTAGGAATACCTGAGCTAAAATTTTATTTAGCCTCGGTTATTCGATTTAATTAAGATTTGGAATTCTTTCATTACCCAACCTACTTCTCGGATTGTTAATCCTGTCATTTCCTTATTCAGTTAAATGCGTCAGTTTTGACCTCAGAAATTTTTATTCTAAGGATTTGATTTAATTTTAGTCTTTCGCGCAGAGGTGATTTCTTCTCTCTTTCCGAGGGTCCTTAATATTCTCAACCCTACGAATATTAAATTTTCTTCCATTTCTATTTCTCCGTTCTAGTAAAGGAGCATGAAGCAGGATCATTCTCAATGTGTCATGAGAATAATATTATAATGACCTCGACAACAATCCAACTACTAAAAGGATGGATTGTTTAACTAACTTCAACGTGTTCCTCTCCAAAAGTCAAGTTCGAGGCTAGTTTCTCGTCGACAACAGTTATGAACACTAAAGATAAAGTCAAACTTACCGTGGGTTGAGATGTGATCGTCAGAGAAGAAGTAGCTGAAGAAAATAATGTAGAAGTAGATAGTGTAGATTTCAATAATGCGTCTAATAAAGGAGAAAAGCTTTGCAAGGACGTCCAAAAGGGAGTCGATTTTTTTTAAAATTATTGCCAATTTTGAGAACGTGAAAGAAAGAAATAGTATAAATGCGGAGATGTGAGTGATAAATAAATGCATAGTTTAACCTTAGATTTTTCGGTAACAGATTAGTAGTCTGTACCGTCGCTATTATGTTTTTGTGATGCTAGAACATCACAGTTAAGATAAGAATAATTTTTTGGTTGAAAGATTTCTTATCTTGAAAAGATCTCAAGGAGGAAGATTTTTCAGTACAAGGAAGAATGACTAAAGTGGTCATTGAGTTCAGTTGATGAGTTCTTATATGCTTAAGAAAAATAAGAAGTTATGATGTTTTGTTAAGCATAAAGTAAGTTGACAGTAAATTGTCAATATGAAGCTAGAGTTTGAAGAATGAGAATTTTATGAGCTAAGTAAGAAAGATGTAAGTTGCTTTGTCAAAAGTTTATAAGTTAGTTTGCGAATTGTTTGATTGAATAAGAAAAGTTTATAAAGTTGAGTGCTTTGTTGATTGCCAAGATGAGAAAAGTTTATGAAGCTAAGCTGTTGTGCTATTGCTTAAGTATTGAGTTAAGTTATGAAAGTGATTATGCTATGATTAGATTTAATTTACTTAAATGTTAAGTTCCATGTTTGGAACTAGTATTTTGATAAATAATTGCTTTTATATTAAAACTTAAAATGTGAAAGTGCTTAAACTTTCAAGTTAAATTTTTGATGATTTGATTGTATGATGATGAGAGTGAATCGTTTGATTAATTATTTATGATGAGCATGTTATGTGCTAAATATATGAATAAGAATTTTATTAAGTTTTAAAATCAAGAAAGTTTTATTTAGTTTGAAGAAAATAAAATTCTTTGGAAAACCCTGAGTTGGTTAATTAGAATGCTTTCTAGAAAAAGAAATAAGTTAGAAGAGAAGAGCAACAAGAACCTATTTTCGTCTCCTCAGCTCTAGAAGAGTATATAAGAATTCTTTTCTTCGCTAACAGTCCCCAACTATAGAAGGAAGAGGAAATTCGTCGGAAGTTGAAGAGTGGGTTCGATCGTTAGAAAGAATTTTTAGGTTTCTTCATTTATCGATCAAGAGCGTCTTACGTGCATAACCTACCAGCTCAAAGGATCTACGGATTATTGGTGGGAAGCTCGTCAGAAGACGTATACCCCGAGTAGCTAGAGAATTTGACGTTAGAGCAATTCAAGAACGCTCTTTTCGAAAAGTATGTCCCAAGAAGTTATCGCAAACAAAAGAAGAGTGAGTTTGCCAATCTTAAGCAAGGAAAGAAGTCGGTATCCAAATTTGATCGATAGTTTTATGATCTCACTCGTTTCGCCCAAGATAAAGTAGACACAGATAAGAAAATGTCTGAACTCTTTCGAACCAAACTACGTCAAGAAATAAGAGTCATGCTACTCAGTTAGAGTACATTGACCTATGCAGAGGCTTTAAATTAAGCTTTGGATATAGAGATAGCCATGCATCCAGAAAGGTTGTTGCAAATGTCAAGGACGATGTTTTCAACAACGTTCTCAGCAGAAGCAAAAGCAGTCTTAGTAGCAGAAGATAGAGCCTCATCAGCAGTATCAAAGGATTTTTACCCTTAAGCAGAAACCGTGCGTTAAGACCAAAGAAATTTGACAAATATGAGTCAATTAAAAGGGCATACCTGTTATAATCTTATGAGTACATCGCATTCATTTATATAAAATGCATGCGTTGATAATCTTAGTCTAAAACGTAAAACGTGCTAGGCAAAACCTAATAATAATTATTCCAGTGGGTAAACCTACCTCAGTTACTCTTGTTTGTCCTAATTTAGAGTTAGAATTAGAATTTCTCAAGATGTCAGCCAAACTCTTAACCTAAATTAGAATGTGAAATGTTGATATCATTCTAGGAATGGATTGGTTAACCAAGAATTTTGTAACCATTCGGTGCAAGTAGAAATAAATCTCTTTTCAGCCATGTAGTCAAGATTAGAAGTTATTCTGCCCGTCACAAACTACAGAGCAGATGATAGCAGCCATGGAAGTAATTCCAAATTTAAGAACAAGGATTTCTAATGTTCAGAGAAAAGATGATTTTTTTTTTGAATTTTAGTACAGCCCTTCATCCTCAAAGGGATGGTCAATCAGAAAGAACCATTCAAATCCTAGTGGAATCATAATGATTTAGAAGAAGACACATGGGAGTTAGAAAGTAAGAGGAAAGAAAAGTATCCCGAGTTATTCCAAGAAGTAAGTAAATTTCGGGACGAAATTTATTTTTAGGGGGAGAGAATGTAATACCCCGATTTTCTTGCATAAATTGCCTTAGTTTTTCTTTAATTAAATTACGGAAATTAAGAAGAAGGAAATTTCCTTTTTATTAATTTTTCTTCGGCAACCCTAATTTTTACCGTAAAGAGGAATTAAATTATTTTTGTCTTGTCCCGGTTAACCCGAAACGAGGAAGAATTTATGTTTATCAATATGTGCTTACATATTTGATTTTTAGTTGAGAAAATTATGAATTTAATTTTCTTAATTAAATTTATTAGTAATTAATTATCTAAGATGATAATTTTTATTTATTCGGAAATGACTCGTTTTTCCGTATTTTATTATGAAAATTTGTATTAGGGTTTGAGAGGCCCTAATTGATTTTTCTAAAGTGAGAAATTAGTGATTGAAGTTTTGATTAGCAAGTTTAGTAATTAATTGATTAAATTAAGCATTTAATTAATTAAATAATCCTAATTATTACCTAAGCCATGACCTATGTAAGATATTTTTTTTAACATAAGGTTTATTCCTAGAATATTCTTAATTTGACTTTGGGGTTAATTAATTATTTAATTAACCTATGTCCTTTATATATATAAGTATCATCCTCATTATTTTCACTCTCATTTTCTCATCTCTCTCTCTCTCTACACGGCAGTATGTATATATATATATATATTCATATACTTAAATCCTCCATTAAAGCTTCATAATCCAAGCTCCAAGATCAAGGTTTCCATCCAAACCATTTTCCAAGTTATTAATCAAGGTTAGATATATGTTTAATTCAAGTTTATAGCTCAAAAATCAAGGATTAATTCATTTATTTTTAATTTCCCAGATTTTCGAAAATTATGAATTAATTAGTATATGATTATGATCTTAATTTATGATGTTTAATTCATGCTTAGGATGCATGATAGATAATTAATTCATGGTTAATTCAAACCCTAGCCTAATTTATGCAATTTTTGAAAATTAAGAAAGAATTAGGGATTTTCAATTGTGATGATAGATGATCAAATTGATTGATTATTTGAGCTTAGATAAACATTCTAAGCATGTTTGATATTGGAAGTAATCAAAGAATCAAAGCCCTTCTATTATTTTTCAAAATAGCCGAAAATAATAATTAAATTAGGGGTTTTTGATCTTGATGTTCTATGATTAATTTGATGTTTAAATTGAGCTTATATGATGTTATTGAGTATGATTATGTATTGAATTAATGGATTGAATCATTAATTCTCCAATTTTGAATATTTTCGAAATTAGGGTTCATCAAAATTGGGATTTTGATTTTGATCTTGAATAATGAAATTGATGATAGCATTGAGCTTATGATATTTATTTAAGCATGTGAGAATATTATTAGAATTTTTGGAGTTTAATTTCTATTATTTAGAAATTTTCAGCTTTTAAATTAATTAAGAAATAATTAATTTAAGACTTAAATGGATTAATTGAAGTTATAATTAATCTCTATGATTTTAATCTAGCATGTTATGAATTGAATTGAAGAGAAAGTAATCAACCATATATTATATATGAAAAAGCCGAAATATATATATATATGTGGAATTATGATTTTTATTCAAGTTATTTAAGAAATTAAATTATAATTATAGTTTATAATTTAATTAAGAATGTTTGGAAGTAATTAGAATGAGATTGGATATTTAATACAAGAGTTGAAAAAGGGCAGCCCCATTAATCTTTATTTATAAAGATTATTTGATTTTTAATCAAATAAATAATCATAGATTTGGATTCTATGTTAAAAACTAAGTGTTGTGGAATTTTTCGGAAATTTAATACGAAGTTTTGATAATTTCTATTTTCCGATGAATTTTTCCAAGTTAAAGGTTGATATGTTTGTATGATATGAAGTGATGATTTGAATATGTAATTATGCTTATTATGGGTTAGTAATGATAAGAAATTAATTTGAGAATTTTCAGAGCTCGTTTGTCGAGTCAAATCCGTTTTGTATTTGAAGATATGAATAGTAATTAATGTATGATTATGTTAAGTATGATTTTGATTAATGATGAGTTAAGATAGAGTAAGAGCGTTTAAGAAGTTAAGTTAGAAATTCTCAAGTTTCGTTGAGTTTCGACGTAGAATTTTGAAGTAAGTTAGAAGTTAAGAATATCGAATTCGTTTATTCGATAGTAGTTAATCCTCGTTCTGAATTCGTGAATTCTAGTTCGAATGAAGGATCGAGTGGAAGTGTGAATCCGAGGATTCAGAATCGATAAAGGTTAAGTCCAAAGCTTCAGTTATCAGGTGGGCATTCTAAACAAAGAAATGATGAATGATATATATATGTGATGTTTGTAAGATGATTAACTTGCCAAATGTTTTAAGTTTTTGTATGATACCATCTACTATAGCAAGACGAATTCGGTCCTACGCAAGGTAGGATTTGTGTACACTATTTTGTAATCGGGAGCCTTCCGAAAGGAGTGGACGATTACAAGTGTTTGAGAAGGAGGCCTCCTTCTCAACACTATCATTATGTGATTGTAGATCTGGTACATACATCCTAAAGTATATGTCTGGCCAGACAAACATGATTTACAAAGAAGAAGATGTTGAGCATGCACAGGTTTATTTTTGAGAAACAAAAATTTCTTGTGCTTATGCTTTATGGCAAGTTTAATCTATAACTCTAATGTCGCAGCCCGACTCAGAATGAAGATGACCGAGCCGGTGGGTCCCACGACGTACACAATTTATGATTAACCAAAGGACAGATAATGACCCAGTTATCAAACAAAACCAATCAAACAATCAATATCCTCAACAACCAAAATCTGGACGTTGAATAAAGCTTGAAACAACAATTCCAACGAGCATGCTTATCACAAGAAAATCAAAACCAATCATGCTCGATAATTTCAAACGATTAATTGGATTTCAACAACAGACATTTTAAGCATAACAAGGATTCAGGTACAACCTGAAATCAACAAACAGGTTCATATGACCAGCGAAATCAAGAAATCCAGTTTCAACAAGCATATTTCAATATCAAGAAAGCAAGATAAAGAGATTTCATGACTTAGAATATTGGAGCAGAATTAGTAGCCAATTTCAAAGAGAGAACAGGCTAGCTTCAAAATATTAACAACCAACTTCAGGGCTTCAGGATATACATTTCGAATTCAGAAGTAAGAACAACACCAAACTTCAAAACTGACATCAAAGTGTTGCAACGGAAAAAAAAAACATAAAGAATTATATGTATGCAGACATATAATTCTAATCTGTCCTCTTTATTAAATCTTAAACCAACAAAAGTCCGTCCTGCACACTCCCATCTCCATCTCAGCTAACCTGCACATTTTATAAAACAACATGCAGGGCTGAGTACGACGTACTCAGTGAACACATGCCAAAATAAATTGAAAACATGTTGATTACAGCTATAAATTGAACTTGCCTTTCATAGCAAAACACAAGTAAACTTTTAAAATCAAACCTGTGCTTGCTCAAACGTTTTCTTTTATTTATAAAAGCATTGATGTCTGCAGACATATATATTTCAGTAAGTATGTACCAAATCTACGAACATAATTTAGTGTTGAGAAGTAGGCCTCATTCTCAAACACTTGTAATCGGCCCACCTTTCGGAAAGCGCACGATTACCAACTAGTGTACACAAATCCTACCTTTGGTAGAACCGAATTCGTCTTCCTTCAGTAGACGGTAACATACCAAAAAGCTTAAAACATTTGGCAAGTCAATTAATTTAAAAACATCACACATATATATAGTATAATCACATTCGTTATTCTTTTTGATTTAGAAAGCCCACCTTTCGAACTTCACTTTATCTTACTCTGCTGGATTCTGACTTCCCGGCTTTATGACTCCACTCGTTCCTTCATTTGAAATTACGATTATCAAACATCGGAGTGAGAAACAATCGACTGGCGATGAGATACGACATCTCAAACAACTTAATTTCTAATTTACTTCGATTTTCGAGGACTAAACTCGATACTAAAACTTAAGATTCTAAACACTTCTAAAACTCTAACTTAATTTCTAATTAACTTTCTAAATTAACAACATTAAAAATAAACACTTAAACAAATTATCAACATTGCACTTTAATCAAAACTTTCAACTTAAACAATTGTCGATCCATCAAACGGATTCCGAAAATTCTAAAATTAATTCTATATAATTATTTAATCATATTAAGCATACTTACACAATTGCATCATCAAAACAAATCACGTACACGTATAAACATTCAACTTGGAAAAATAGCCGAAAAATAGAAAATCCTTAATACTTGGAAATTAATTTCTGAAAAATTCCACAATACTTAAATTTTATTGTAGAATTCAAATATGTAATTACTTTCTTAATTAAAAATCAAATAATACTTTTATTTTCTTTATTATTTTTCGGTATTTTTGAAAATAGAGAATTAATTATCCAATTTCATTCTAATCAATTCCAAACATCTTAAATTAAATTATAAACTATATTTATAACTTAATTACTTAATTATGTTGGATAAAAATTAAAACCCTTATAAATATATATTTCGACTTTTTGTAAAAATAGGGCATAAATCCTTATTTTTCTCTAATTCATATTACAACATACTTAATTATAATTATAGAGATTAATTATAACATCAATTAATCAATTTAAGCTTTAAATTAATTATTTTTAATTTAATTTAAATCTGAAAATATTAAATATATATATAATTGAGCTCCAAAAATTCTAACAAAATTATCACATGCTTAATTAAATACCATGAGCTCAATTCTATCATCAATTTCATCATTCATAATCAAAATCAAAAAGCCCTAAATCTAAGAACCCTAATTTCGAAAATTAATTAAAATTGAAGCAATTATGATTCAATCAATTAATCCAATACATAATCATACTTATTAACATCATATAAGCTCAATTTAAACATCAATTTAAACATTGAACATCAATTTCAAAAACCCCTAATTTTATTAATTATTTTCGGTTATTTTCAAATAATTAAAAGGGTTATGAATCTTTGATTACTTCCAACATGAAACATGCTTAGAATAATTATCTAAACTTAATTAATCAATCAATTTAATCATCAAGCATCTAAATCAAAAAGCCCTAATTTTTCTCCCAAATTCGAAAAATCCAAATTAGGATTAGGGTTGAATTAAACATTAATTAATGATAGATATAACATCTTAAGCATGAATTAAACAACAAATATCAAAATCATAATCATCTAACATCTTTTCTTAAAAATTTCGAAAATTATAAATAATTAAAAAGAAGGATTTGAGCTTGATCTTTGAGCTAATACTTGATTTAAACATATAATCTACCTTGATTATTAATTTGGAATGGATTGGATCTTGGATTTGAGCTCAAACCTTGAAGCTTTAATGGAGGATTGTGTGTGTATGATATGCGTGTGAGTCTGTGAAAAGAAAAGGAAGTAGCAGCCGAGGGGGGGGGGGGGTTGGGTTTATAAATTCTACACACACACTTAATAGTTATCTTATCTAATTAATTAATTAATTTAGCCACAAAGTCAAAATTAGCATATTCTAGGTATATGCCTTGCTTAAGTTAAATAAACACTAATTAATTAATATGTTAGACAAAGTCAAATTATGATGTCATGGCTTAGGTATTAATTAGGGTTAATTAATTAATTAAATGCTTAATTTAATTAATTAATTACTAAACATGCTAATCATAACTTAAATCTTCAATTTCTTAGTTTAGAAAAATCAATTAGGGCATCTCAAACCCTAATGCAAATCTTCGGAAGAAACTACAGAGAAATGAATCGTTTATGAAATAAATAAGATTATTATTTTTAATAATTAATTACTACTAAAAAAATAAATTAAGAAAATTAAATTCATAATTTTCTCAATTAAAATCAAGCATAAATGCGCACATTGTTAAAAATAAATTCCACTTCGTTTCAGTTAAACCGAGACGAAACAAAATAATCAAATTCCACTTCTTTTCGGCAGAAAAATAGGATTGCCGAATAAAAATTATTAAAAAGGGAATTCTTCTTCTTCTAAATTTTCTTATTTTAATTAAAGAAAAAACTAGAATTAATTATGCGAGAAAACGGGGTATTACATCTAAACAGCAGTTTTCAAGTATTTTTGGCATGTGCCCACTGAGTACTTCGTATTCAGCACCGCCTATTATTTCTAAAATGTGCAGGTTAGTTGAGATGAAGATGATCGTGTGCTGGACGGACTTACTGTTGTTGTTTGTTTAAGAGCCATTTTGAAGAGTTTAGAACCTAGAGTATATGTCTTCATACATATATTCTCTCGTTTTTCCGCTGCAAGTTTATGAAGATTAAATTTGGTATAAGTTTGATGAAGTGTTGAAGTCTGAAGTCTCGAACTATGTTTGTTATCTTATTTTGAAGTCTAGCCAACCTAATTATCTATATAACAAATGCTCGTTATATTGGAAGTTTCAGTCTTATTGCAACTGATCTTTATCGTGCTTTCTTGATCCTGAAAATCAGCTCATTTCCTTCATGGTTGTTGTCATTAGTTTGGTTGATGAGATTATTGATTTCCGAGACGATTTGAGTTCGCGTTTGATGATATGCATGTTTTTAAAAAGAGATCAAATGTTTGTTTCATTAATCTCGAGTTATGCATGTCATAAATATCCTAAGTTTGATGTTTTGTCGAGCACAAGCTGCCTTGTTTGTTCTTGAATGATAGCTGGGTCGCTATCGTAATCTTTTGTTAATCATAAATTGTGTAAGTCGTGGGACCCACCGGCTCGGTCATCTTTATTCTGAGTCGGGCTGCGACAGAGTGGTATCAGAGCAGGTCTGTCTGCTCTGAGTTATTTCTTGAAAGTCTATTCTAGTTTAAATTCCTAGACTAGTCGAGAGCAAAGTCTGTTGCTCTAAGTTCATATTTCTTAAAAGTCTAGTCTGATTTGAGTTCTAGACTAGTCAAGTTTGAACAACAACAAAAGTCCAACACCTCATCTCATCCGACAAACCAGGTATGCATTTAAAAGTTTTCTATGTTTAAAAGTTTTTTTAAAAAAAAAGAAAGTTGAAGTTCCATGTGACTGACGGACTGTTATGTGGACCTGATCAACCCACATAACTAGAAACTCAGTAATATGGTCTTCTGCCTCCTTAACGGAGTTAATTAATAAGATAAAGTTAGAAAGTTTAATATATATATAAAATTGAGTTGCGGATTTGAGATTTTATTGAGATTGTTTTATGATTGAGTTGTTTAAAGTAAGTTTTAACAATTGCAAGCAAGGCAATTGTACGTTTTTGGAAAATATCGTGAGCTTGGTATCACGTATGGAAAGGAAATTAGTTTCTCGAAGTGACGAGGCCATGAGAGAATTTTAGCGATATGCGTATGAGTTACACGGAAGCGTTAGCAGAATTTTTAGACGTTTCCATCATGTTTGGATGGATATTAATGAGAGAAATATTTCAGGAGTTCTCGGAATAGTAAGGTTGATTCCTCTTCTTCTCGATGTGTGGATGGAGTAGGATTGCAGGATCCAATGCATCAAGACGATCCAATTTCTTTTCTCATTTCTCAAGAGAACCCTGAGCTCGTTGTTACTCCTCATCCTAATGATTATGGGTTTGATGTAAACTCATTTCTTTCTTAACCGTTGTCGAATGACAATATTTCATCTCCACCCTTATCGAATGTTTTGCTTCTGTTTCCAAGCCTTTTGCTTTAGTGAACAATTTGATTCAACTCCCTCCATTGATGTAGTTCCATTAAATCCTTCTTGGATCTCTTCAAGCTTTGAATTCTTCAGATCTTGATTATTTCTTTGGAACTCAGCTTGTTTCTTTCGTTTCTACAAGAGAAGTACGTCTGGACCGCGTCGTCATGTCAGTAACGAGGAGATCGTTGACCCCGAGGTCAGAGCAACCGAAGGATATTTTTTTCTTCGTTGTGTGCCGTTTAGCCATCTAGGGTTTCAACCTAGCTAGTTTTAGACTTTCTTCGGGTGTGGTTGACGTGAGTGTTGTCCGTTTGACGTTAGATGAAGTGGAGAAAGCTGAGGAGAGTACCGAGTCTGAAAGTGAGGAAGAAAAAAAAGAAGAAGATCCATTAAAGAATGATCAGTGAGAGAGAGTTCAAGAGTGGCCTTAATTTAATAGATTGATAATCGAACAAATTTTACGCTTTGTCGTTTTAAAGTTTTATGTTGTTAGTAAGATTCCGTACAAAGATGCGTAATATGTTAGTTCTAAAAAGATCCAGTAGCGATGAAGAATTCCGCTCCGAGAAAGTAGTTTTGCGTGATATCCTAAAATCACGGTTAACGTGGGAAGTTTTGTTATAGAGAAAAATGTAATACCCCGTTTTTCTTGCATAAATTGCCTTAGTTTTTCTTTAATTAAATTAAAGAAATTAAGAAGAAGAAAATTTCCTTTTTATTAATTTTTCTTCGGCAACCCTAATTTTTGCCGTAAAAAGGAATTAAATTATTTTTGTCTCGTCTCGGTTAACCCGAAACGAGGAAGAATTTATGTTTATCAATATGTACTTACATATTTGAGTTTTAGTTGAGAAAACTATGAATTTACTTTTCTTAATTAAATTCATTAGTAATTAATTATCTAAGATGATAATTTTTAATTATTCGGAAATGACTCGTTTTTCCGTATTATGAAAACTTGTATTAGGGTTGGAGAGGCCCTAATTGATTTTTCTAAAGTGAGAAATTAGAGATTTAAGTTTTGATTAGCAAATTTAGTAATTAATTGATTAAATTGAGTATTTAATTAATTAATTAATCTTAATTATTACCTAAGCCATGACATATGATTTGTTGACTTTGGTGAATAAATAATTAAATGAGGGACACCTCACCTTATCCAACATGAAATAATGATTTTAAGATATAGTCAAGATTAGCATGCATTATTTAATTAGAATACATTGAACTTAGCCTTATCTATTAATTAGTGTGTTAGTATATATATAAGATGATCATCATCATTCTCTCACTCTCTCCCTCCCATTCTCGGCTGAAAATTCCAGACACACACATACACTCTCTAAACTCCATTCTTGTGTAATTTTCAAGCTTCAAATCAAGAGTAAATCATTTCCAAGTTATTAATCAAGGTAAGATATAAGTTTAATTCAAGTTTATAGCTTAAACATAAGCTTTGATCATCTTATTTTTAAATTCCAGATTTTTCGAAAATTAGGATTTAATTAGTAGATGATTATGATCTTGATTTTTGATGTTAAATTCATGCTTGGGATGCATGATAGATCATTGATTCCAGCTTAATTAAACCCTAACCCTAATTAATTGAATTTTCGAAAATGAAGGAAGAATTAGGGGTTTATAAATTTTGATGATGGATGATCAAATTAATTGATTATTTGAGCTTAGATAATTATTCTAAGCATGTTTGATGTTGGAAGTAATCAAAGAATCAAAGTCCTTCTATTATTTTCAAAATAGCCGAAAATATTAATTAAAATTAGGGGTTTTTGATCCTTTGATCCTATGATCAAATTGATGATTTCTATGAGCTCCTATGATGATTATAAACATGTTTGATGGTTTGATTTATTAAGATTTGAGAAATTTCAATTTAAATTAACATGATTGGAAGTGATTAAAATGAAATTTGGATTTTAAATTCTTAATTTATCAAAAGGACCGAAATATATATGTACAATAAAGCCATGTATTTGATTTTAAAGAAGAAAATAATGATAGAAGTGGAATCTACGTTAAAAATTAAGTGATGTAGAATTTTTCAGAATTTTAATACAAAGTTTTGAAATTGAGAGTTTCTAGAGTTTAATTCCTTGATTAACTCAAATTGACCAAGTCACTTGATTAACTCAATAAACTCAATTGAATTACTTGACTCAATGGATTTACTCAACTCACTCACTGAATTACTCACTGGACTCAATGAGTCAAATTACCTACCGGACCAATCATTGGATTTACCTGTTGGACTTCAATGAATTACCAATTGGACCTATCATTGGATTTATTTGACTCGTCATTGAATTACCTATTGGACCTGGCCACTTGGATTTACTCAATTAACTCTCAATTGAATTACCATTGACCTGGCCAATTGAACTTGATCATTGAATTTACCTCAATTGGACCGATCATTGGATTTACCCAATTGAATGCTGTTGGATTAACTCGAAATTGGTCAATTTTCGATTTTTCCATTTTTGGTTTTCACAATTGTTTTTCCATAAATGTTTTTCAATTTGGTTTTCCGGCCATTTGCTTTTCCAAATAACTCGCTTTTTCCAGATTGATTTATCCAAATTGATCTTTGATCAACTTGTTTTCGCTTGTTTCTTTCGTAAACTCAAAAGTTATAATGTTAAGCTTAAATGTTATCAAAGAACTTAAGCATTTTTGATGTGCTAAAATAAATAAAGAAAGAGCTTAATGGTTAATGAGATGCTTATATGAAGAAATGAAATATTTTTTTTATGATATGATTAATGTTGACAATAGTATAAGTTATAAGTCAATAAATATTAATGAAAAGATGAAAGGGTTAGAAGTAAAGTATATGTTTGCTTATGTCTTTAGAAGTTCTTTTCGAATAGTGAATGATTAAGAGCTAATGATGATTTTAAGTATTAATGACACACTAATGATGAATTAAGTGTTAATGATACGTCATTAATGAGTTAATATGTCAAAGACATATTTTGATAATAATATAATATTAAGTTTAAATATTATCCAAAAAGTTTAAGCATTTATATTATGCTTAAATAATTAAATGAAAAGCTTAAGTGTTAATCGATGTTTATATGACTAAATGAGATGTTTATTTGTTAAGGAAATATTTATGTGATAATGATACGATAGTATGATAGATGGCAAGCTTAAGTGGTTAATGAAGTTATTAGTATGATTTTAATCGTTAATTAAGTTAGTTAAGAGCGTTTAAGAAGTTAAGTTAGAAATTCTCGAGTTTCGACGTAGAATTCCGAAGCGAATTAAGTTAAGAATATCGAAGTTATTTATTCGATAGAAATTATTCTCGTTTTGAAGTTCGTATTTCCATTTCGATTAAAGGAGCAAGTGGAAGTGGAAGCTGAAGCGTAAAGCACAAATTTAGCGAGCGTTAAAGTTAAGACAAAAGCTTAAGTGTATCAAAGGTGGGCTTTCTAACCAATGAAATGACGAATGAAGTTATATGATTATATATGAGATGTTTTAAAAATGATTGACTTGCCAAATGTTTAAGTTCTTGTATGTTACCATCTACTATAGCAAGACGAATTCGGTCCTACGCAAGGTAGGATTTGTGTACACTATTTTGTAATCGGGAGCCTTCCGAAAGGAATGGACGATTACAAGTGTTTGAGAAGGAGGCCTCCTTCTCAACACTATCATTATGTGATTATAGATCTGGTACATACATCCTAAAGTATATGTCTGGCCAGACAAACATGATTTACAGAAAAGAAGAAGTTGAGCATGCACATGTTTATTTTTGAGAGACAAAAATTACTTGTGCTTATGCTTTATGGCAAGTTTAATCTCTAACTCTAAGAAGTAAGTTTCAAAATATTTTGGCATGTGCCCACTGAGTACGAAGTACTCAGCCCCGCCTATTATTTCTAAAATGTGCAGGTTAGTTGGGATGAAGATGATCGTGTGCTGGCGGACTTGTTGTTGTTGTTATTATTTTATTAATGTTAAGAGTCATTTTGATGAGCTTAGAACCTAGAATATATGTCTTCACACATATATTCTCTCGTTTTTCCGCTGCAAGATTATGATATTGAGATTAGTATAAGTTGATGAAGTGTTGAAGTCTGAAGTCTTGAACTATGTTTGTTATCTTATTTTGAAGTCTAGCCAATCTAATTATCTATATAATAGTTGTTCGTTATATTGGAAGTTCAGTCTTATTACAACTGATTTTATCGTGCTTTCTTGATCCTGAAAATCAGCTCATTTCCTTCATGGTTGTTGCCATTAATCTGGTTGATGAGATTATTGATTTCCGAGCTGATTTGAGATTGTATTTGATGATATGCATATTTTAAAAAGAGATCAAATGTTCGTTTCATTAATCTCGAGTTACGCATGTCATAATTATCCTAAGTTTGATGATTTGTCGAGCATGAGTTGCCTTGTTTGCTCTTAAATGATAGCAGTGGTCGCTATCTTAATCCTTTTGTTAATCATAAATTGTGTAAGTCGTGGGACCCACCGGCTTTGTCATCTAATTTCTAGGCCGGGTACATGACAGAGTGGTATCGGAAAGGTGTCCGTTTGCTCGAGTCATTATTTCTTAAAAGTCTAGTCTAGTTTGAATCCCTAGACTAGTCGAGAGCAAAGTCTATTGCTCTAAGTTCATATTTTTTTTTAAAGTATAGTCTGGTTTGAGTTCTAGACTAGTCAAGTTTGAACAACAACAAAAGTCCAAAGACATCATCTCATCCGGCAAACCAGGTACGCATTTAAAAGTTTCCTATGATAAAAGTTTAAAATTTGAAGTTCCATGTGATCGAGGGATCGTTATGTGGACTCGATCAACCCACATAGCTAGAAACTCAGTAATATGGTCTTCTGTCTCCATAACGGAGTTAATTAATAAGATGAAGTTAGAAAGTTGGAGAAATATGAAATTGTGATGTGGATTTGAGATTTTAATGAGGTTGTTTTATGATTGAGTTGTTTAAAGTAAGTTTTAACAATTGCAAGCAAGACAATTGTACGTTTTTGAAAAGTATCGTGAACTTGGTATCACGTATGGAAAGGAAATTAGTTTCTCGAAGTGACGAGGCCATGAAAAAGTTTCAGTGAATGCATATGAGCTATGTAAATATTAGCAGAGTTGAGCCGTTTCCATCGTGTTTAGATGAATATTAATGAGAGTAATATTTCAGGGGTTCTCGGAATAGTAAAGTTGGTTCCTCTTCTTCCTGACGAGTGGATGAAGTAGGATGGCAGGATTCGATATTCAAGATGACCCAATTTCTTTTCTCATTCCTCAAGAGAACCCTGAAACCGTTGTTTCTCCTCATCCTAATGATTATAGTTTTGATAAAAACAGAATTATTTCTTAGCCGTTGTTGAATGGCTATGTTTCATCTCCACCTTTAACAAATGTTTTGCTTCTGTTCCCAAGCCTTCTGCTTCGGCGAACAACTTGGTTCAGCTCCCTCTATTGATGTAGTTCCATTAAATCCTTCTATGGATACTCTTCAAGGTTTGAATTCTTCAGAGCTTGATTATTTCTTTGGAACTCAGCTTGTTTCTTTCATTTTCACGAGAGGAGTACGTCTGGACCGCGTCTTCATGTCGGTGACAAGGAAATCGTTGACCCCGAGGTCGGAGCAACCGAAGGATATTTTTATCTTTGTTATATGCCGTTTAGTCATCTAGGATTTCAAACCTAGTTTTAGACCTTTTTCGGGTGTGGTCGACGTGAGTGTTGTCCGTTTGACGTTAGATGAAGTGGAGAAAGCCGAGGAGAGTACCGAGTCTGAAAGTGAGGAAGAAAAAGAAGAAGAAGATCCATTAGAGGATGAGCAGAGAAAGAGAGTTCGAGAGTGGCGTTAATTTAATAGATTAATAATCGAACAAATTTTACGCTTGTTTAGTAGGTTTTCGTATAAAGATGCATAAAATGTTAAGTTTCAAAGATTCGGTAGCGATGAAGAATTCCGCTCCGAGAAAGTAGTTTTGCGTGATGTCCTAAAATCACGGTTAACGCCGGAAGTTTTTGTTATAGAGAAAAATCCCTCGTTTTTGTGAAAAAGTACTCGAAGAGGTAATTTTTTTCCGTTAAAAGAAGAAGTATAGCCAAAGCGGTCATTTTAAGTAAATTTCCGAGTTTTGTACTTATGTCGGAAATTATTTCTTAAAAATGAATTAATGAAACAAGAATTTTTTTTGAAGTAAAATGAAGTTTATTTTTAGTAAATAAAAGCGTTAAAACAAGAATTGAAAGATAGAAAGTTCGTTAAGCGCATAAAGAATCGAAGGAGAAATTTTTTTTAACCATGGAAGTGAGAGATGGCTGCACCTCAAACATCGTTCAAAAATATTACAGGGCGAGAAGTCAGCCATCTCCTAGACTCAGCGCTTGCTGAAGAAAGCAGGACGCCGGAACTCAGCGTCCGCTGAGGTTGAGCGGTCGCTGACCCCGGGAACCTGAAGTCAGCCACGGCTGAGCTTCAGAGACCGCTGACCCTGGGAGGTCAGCCGCGGCTGAGTCCCAGCGGTCGCTGACCTGGGCGGCGGCTGTTCTGCCACTTTTTACTCCGGAGGCCATAACTTTCTGCTCATTTAACGGAATTCAGATTCGTAAATTGGGTTAGAAACTAGACATCCGTGGCTTTCTAATGGTACCCTGCACTTCCCCTGATTCCAAGTATTCTGTTCTCAAATCCAGTTAGAATCTGATACAGCTGTGCAGATTTTTCTGCAAGTTGTTTCTTTCAAGTTTAATCAATTTATTTTGATTTTTTTGGAACTTTCTAAATCAAATTTTGCTCGTTATTATGAGCTTGAGATCCTTTATGTGACGAACTTTAGTAAGCAAGATGATGAATTAATTGCAAGCATGGCGATTGTTCGTTTTTGGATAGTAAAGTGAATGCGAGATATCGTTGGGAAGCGACAACGAGATGAAATCGACTGAAGAAAAAGAAGAAAAATGGGTATGAAGAATAAGATTTAAAATAAGTAATGAAGAATGAAAACATAACTTAAAATATATATATATAAAAAAAATAATAAAATAAAATTCGTTGTTCGTTCATCATTCGTCGTCCGTTTCGTTCTTTGTTTGTTTTTGTCCGTCGTTCGTTATTCTTTTCTGTCGTTAATCACATTCTTGTTATGTTTTAGAACGAGATTGAGATGAATTAATATCTCAAAAGAATTAAAGAATGAAATTAATTTCTCGGGATAATGTTATTCCTTTCTGTTTTGTTAAGGATACCTGAGCTAAAATTTTATTTAACCTCAGATTATCCGATTTAATTAAGGTTTGGGATTCTTTCATTACCCAACCTACTTCTCGGATTATTAATCATGTCATTCCTTATTCAGTTAAATGTGTCAGTTTTGACCTCAGAAATTTTTATTGAAGAATTGGATTTAATTTTAGTCTTTCGCGCAGAGGTGATTTATTCTCTCTTTCCGAGGATCCTTAATATTCCCAACCCTACGAATATTAAATTTTCTTCCGTTTCCATTTTTCCGTTCTAGTAAGGGAGCATGAAGCGGGATCATTCTCCCTGTGTCATGAGAATAATAATATAATGACGTCGACAGCAATCCAACTACTAAAAGGATGGATTGTTTAACTAACATCAACGTGTTCCTCTCCAAAAGTCAAGTTCAAGGCTAGTTTCTCATCGACACCAATTGCGGACATTGAAGATGAAGTCAAGCTTACCTTGGTCTGAGATGTTATCGTCAAAGAGGAGGTAGCAGAAGAAGATGATGTAGAAATCGATAGAGTAGAATTCAATAATGAGTTTAATAGAGAAGAAAAGTTTTCCAAGGACGACCAATAGAGAGGTCGACCTTTTTAATTATTTTGAGAACGTGAAAGAAAGAAGTAGTATAAATACGGGAAATGTGAGTTTTTAAGTAGAATATATGATGCATGGTTTAACCATAGATTTTTCGGTAACAGATTAGTATTCTGTACCGTCACTATTACGCTAGTGTGATGCTAGAACATCACAATTAAGATAAGAATAAGTTATCTTTTGATAGATTCCTTATCTTGAAGAGATCTCAAAAGGGAAAATCTTCCAGTATATGAAAGAATGACTAAAGCAGTCATTAAGTTCAGTTGATGAGTTCTTATATGCTTAAGAAAAATAAGAAGATATGATGCTTTGTGAAGCAGAAAGTAAGTTGACAGTAAATTGTCAAGATAAAGTTAGAGTTTAAAGAATAAGAATTTTATGAATATAAGTTAAGTATGAAAGAAGTAAGTTGCATTGCCAAAAGTTAAAAGTGCGTTATGTTATTTTGCGAATTGTTTGAATGGTTAAGAAAAGTTATGAATCTGAATGTTTTGATGTTGATTGTCAATATAAGAAAAGTTTATGAAGCTAAGTTGTTGTGCTATTGCTTAATTCTTGAGTTAAGTTATGAAAGTGATTATGCTATGATAAGATTTGATTTACTTGAATGTTAAGTTCCATGTTTGGAACTATTATTTTGAGAAGTAACTGCTTTTACTTTAAAGCTTAATATGTGAAAAGTGCTTAAACTTTCAAGTTAAATTCTTGATAATGTGATCGTATGATGATGAGAATGAATCGTTTGATTCATTAATTATGATGAGGATGTTATGTGCTAAAGATGTGAATAAGAATTTTATTAAGTTTTAAAAATCAAGGAAGTTTTATTCCGTTTAAAGATAAAAGAACTTTTTCTTCGTCAAAATCCCCAACTTTAGACGGGAGAGAAAATTCGTTAGAAGCTGAAGAGTGGGTTTGATCGTTAGAAAGAATTTTTAGGTTTCTTCGTTGTATCGATCAAGAGCGTCTTACGAGCATGACCTACCAGCTCAAAGGATCTGCGGATCATTGGTGGAAAGTTCGTCAGGAGACGTATACCCGAGCGGCTAAAGATCTAACTAGAGAATAATTCAAGAATACTCTTTTCAAGAATTATACCCCAAGAAGTTATCGCAAATAAAAGAAGAATGAGTATGCCAATCTTAAGCAAGGAAAGAAATCGGTATCCGAGTTTGATCGATAGTTTTATGATCTCACTCGTTTCGCCTAAGATGAAGTAGACACAGATAAGATAAGGTCTGAGCTCTTTCGAGCCAGACTACGTTGAGAAATAAGAGTCGTGCTACTCAGTTAGAGTGTATTGATCTATGCAGAAGTAGTGCATTGAAGATCAAGGAAATTTAACAGGTTTAGGTCAATCAAAAGGCGTACCTGTTATAATCTTATGGGTACATCGCATTCATTTATATAAAATGCATGCGTTAATAATCTTGATCTAAAACGTAGAACGTGCTAGGCGAAATCTAAGAATAATTACTCCAGTAGGTGAACCTACCTCAGTTACTCTTGTTTGTCCTAAATTAGAGTTGAATTAGGACTTCTCTAAATGATAGTCAAAGCCTTAACCTAGATTAAAATGTGAAATGTTGATATCATTCTAGGAATGGATTAGTTAACCAAGAATTTTGTAACCATTTGGTACAAGTAGAGATAAATCTCTTTTCAGCCATCTAGTCAAGATTAGAAATTATTCTACCGTCACAATCTGCAGAGCAGATGATAGCAGCCATGGAAGTAATTCCAAATTTAAGAACAAGGATTTTTAATGTTCAGAGAAAAGATGAAAAGTTAGAAAAGTTTTGAATTTTAGTACAGCCTTCATCTTAAAAGGGATGGTCAATCAGAAAGAACCATCCAAATCCTAGGGGATATATTAAGAATTATTGTTTTTGAACGGAGAGATCATAAGGAGCATTTTTTTTTTTACTTTTGCTAAGTTTGCTTATAACAGCAATTATCAAATGACGATAGACATAACGCCCTATGAAGTCTTTATGGAAAAAAATGTCAATCTCCGCTCCCTTGAAATAATGTGAGCGAGAGAAAAATGTTAGGGCCGAAGTAATTAAAGAAATGATAGAGAATGTGCGTCAAGTCAGAAAAAAAAAAAATGTGAAGAATTTTTTTTTAAGACACGTGAAGATCAACGTTAGAGTTTGAAGGGGAAACCTTTACAAAGAAATTCATCGTTTGGTGTTAAAAGAAAATTTACTCTCGCTACATAAGACCGTATGAAATTCTGAAAAGAATAAGTCAAGTAGCGGATAAGCTAGCTTTATCGCCGAGTTTTAGAAGTACGTATAACGTGTTCCATGTATCTCAGTTGCGATGATACATATTCGAACCAAAGCATGTTATCCATCTAGAAGAAGTGATCTTCAATCCAGATCTAAGTTAAGAAGAGAAGCTAGAAGTGATTTTGGATCGAAAGGACCACCAACTTAGAAATAATTTGATCGTGTCAGTAAAGATCAAGTGAAATCATAATGATTTAGAGAAGACACATGAGAGTTAGAAGGTAAGATGAAAGAAAAGTATTCCCAGTTATTTCAAGAAGTAAGTAAATTTCGGGACGAAATTTATTTTTAGGGGGAGAGAATGTAATACCCCGTTTTTCTTGCATAAATTGCCTTAGTTTTTCTTTAATTAAATTAAAGAAATTAAGAAGAAGAAAATTTCCTTTTTATTAATTTTTCTTCGGCAACCCTAATTTTTGCCGTAAAAAGGAATTAAATTATTTTTGTCTCGTCTCGGTTAACCCGAAACGAGGAAGAATTTATGTTTGTCAATATGTACTTACATATTTGAGTTTTAGTTGAGAAAACTATGAATTTACTTTTCTTAATTAAATTCATTAGTAATTAATTATCTAAGATGATAATTTTTAATTATTCGGAAATGACTCGTTTTTCCGTATTATGAAAACTTGTATTAGGGTTGGAGAGGCCCTAATTGATTTTTCTAAAGTGAGAAATTAGAGATTTAAGTTTTGATTAGCAAATTTAGTAATTAATTGATTAAATTGAGTATTTAATTAATTAATTAATCTTAATTATTACCTAAGCCATGACATATGATTTGTTGACTTTGGTGAATAAATAATTAAATGAGGGACACCTCACCTTATCCAACATGAAATAATGATTTTAAGATATAGTCAAGATTAGCATGCATTATTTAATTAGAATACATTGAACTTAGCCTTATCTATTAATTAGTGTGTTAGTATATATATAAGATGATCATCATCATTCTCTCACTCTCTCCCTCCCATTCTCGGCTGAAAATTCCAGCACACACATACACTCTCTAAACTCCATTCTTGTGTAATTTTCAAGCTTCAAATCAAGAGTAAATCATTTCCAAGTTATTAATCAAGGTAAGATATAAGTTTAATTCAAGTTTATAGCTTAAACATAAGCTTTGATCATCTTATTTTTAAATTCCAGATTTTTCGAAAATTAGGATTTAATTAGTAGATGATTATGATCTTGATTTTTGATGTTAAATTCATGCTTGGGATGCATGATAGATCATTGATTCCAGCTTAATTAAACCCTAACCCTAATTAATTGAATTTTCGAAAATGAAGGAAGAATTAGGGGTTTATAAATTTTGATGATGGATGATCAAATTAATTGATTATTTGAGCTTAGATAATTATTCTAAGCATGTTTGATGTTGGAAGTAATCAAAGAATCAAAGTCCTTCTATTATTTTCAAAATAGCCGAAAATATTAATTAAAATTAGGGGTTTTTGATCCTTTGATCCTATGATCAAATTGATGATTTCTATGAGCTCCTATGATGATTATAAACATGTTTGATGGTTTGATTTATTAAGATTTGAGAAATTTCAATTTAAATTAACATGATTGGAAGTGATTAAAATGAAATTTGGATTTTAAATTCTTAAGTTATCAAAAGGACCGAAATATATATGTACAATAAAGTCATGTATTTGATTTTAATGAAGAAAATAATGATAGAAGTGGAATCTACGTTAAAAATTAAGTGATGTAGAATTTTTCAGAATTTTAATACAAAGTTTTGAAATTGAGAGTTTCTAGAGTTTAATTCCTTGATTAACCCAGTTGGACCAAGTCAGCTTGATTAACTCGAATTTGAACTCGATCAATGAATTACCCATTTGGACCCGATCATTTGGATTTACTCAGTGAACTCGATCATTGAATTACAATTTGGACCAGTCATTGGATTCTGTTGAACTCGATCATTGGAATTACAATTGGACCCGATCAGTGGATACTGTTGGACCCGATCATTGGAATTACCTAATTTGGACCCGGTCATTGGATTTACTGTTGGACTCGATCATTGGAATTACGTGGACCCGATCATTGGATTTACTCAATGAACTCGGTCAATTGGAATTACCAATTGGACCCGATCATTGAACTCGATCATTGGAATTTACCTAATTTGGACCCGATCATTGGATTTACATTGAACCCGATCATTGGATTAACTCGGTCCGGCCGACTCGATTTTCCGGCCGGCTCGATTTTCCGGCCGGCTCTGTTTTCCGGCCGGCTTGGTTTTCCGGCCAGTTCGGTTTTCCGGCCGGCTCGGTTTTCCAAATAACTCGGTTTTCCGAACTGACTTGATTTATCCGGTGATCTTTGATCAACTTGTTTTCGGTTGTTTCTTTCGTAAACTCAAAAGTTATAATGTTAAGCTTAAATGTTATCAAAGAACTTAAGCATTTTTGATGTGCTAAAATAAATAAAGAAAGAGCTTAATGGTTAATGAGATGCTTATATGAAGAAATGAAATATTTTTTTTATGATATGATTAATGTTGACAATAGTATAAGTTATAAGTCAATAAATATTAATGAAAAGATGAAAGGGTTAGAAGTAAAGTATATGTTTGCTTATGTCTTTAGAAGTTCTTTTCGAATAGTGAATGATTAAGAGCTAATGATGATTTTAAGTATTAATGACACACTAATGATGAATTAAGTGTTAATGATACGTCATTAATGAGTTAATATGTCAAAGACATATTTTGATAATAATATAATATTAAGTTTAAATATTATCCAAAAAGTTTAAGCATTTATATTATGCTTAAATAATTAAATGAAAAGCTTAAGTGTTAATCAGATGTTTATATGACTAAATGAGATGTTTATTTGTTAAGGAAATATTTATGTGATAATGATACGATAGTATGATAGATGGCAAGCTTAAGTGGTTAATGAAGTTATTAGTATGATTTTAACTGTTAATTAAGTTAGTTAAGAGCGTTTAAGAAGTTAAGTTAGAAATTCTCGAGTTTCGACGTAGAATTCCGAAGCGAATTAAGTTAAGAATATCGAAGTTATTTATTCGATAGAAATTATTCTCGTTTTGAAGTTCGTATTTCCATTTCGATTAAAGGAGCAAGTGGAAGTGGAAGCTGAAGCGTAAAGCACAAATTTAGCGAGCGTTAAAGTTAAGACAAAAGCTTAAGTGTATCAGGTGGGCTTTCTAACCAATGAAATGACGAATGAAGTTATATGATTATATATGAGATGTTTTAAAAATGATTGACTTGCCAAATGTTTAAGTTCTTGTATGTTACCATCTACTATAGCAAGACGAATTCGGTCCTACGCAAGGTAGGATTTGTGTACACTATTTTGTAATCGGGAGCCTTCCGAAAGGAATGGACGATTACAAGTGTTTGAGAAGGAGGCCTCCTTCTCAACACTATCATTATGTGATTATAGATGCCGGTACATACATCCTAAAGTATATGTCTGGCCAGACAAACATGATTTACAGAAAAGAAGAAGTTGAGCATGCACAGGTTTATTTTTGAGAGACAAAAATTACTTGTGCTTATGCTTTATGGCAAGTTTAATCTCTAACTCTAAGAAGTAAGTTTCAAAATATTTTGGCATGTGCCCACTGAGTACGAAGTACTCGGCCCGCCTATTATTTCTAAAATGTGCAGGTTAGCTGGGATGAAGATGATCGCGTGCTGGCGGACTTGTTGTTGTTGTTATTATTTTATTAAGGTTAAGAGTCATTTTGATGAGCTTAGAACCTAGAATATATGTCTTCACACATATATTCTCTTGTTTTTCCGCTGCAAGATTATGATATTGAGATTAGTATAAGTTGATGAAGTGTTGAAGTTTGAAGTCTTGAACTATGTTTGTTATCTTATTTTGAAGTCTAGCCAATCTAATTATCTATATAATAGTTGTTCGTTATATTGGAAGTTCAGTCTTATTACAACTGATTTTATCGTGCTTTCTTGATCCTGAAAATCAGCTCATTTCCTTCATGGTTGTTGCCATTAATCTGGTTGATGAGATTATTGATTTCCGAGCTGATTTGAGATTGTATTTGATGATATGCATATTTTAAAAAGAGATCAAATGTTCGTTTCATTAATCTCGAGTTACGCATGTCATAATTATCCTAAGTTTGATGATTTGTCGAGCATGAGTTGCCTTGTTTGCTCTTAAATGATAGCAGGGTCGCTATCTTAATCCTTTTGTTAATCATAAATTGTGTAAGTCGTGGGACCCACCGGCTTTGTCATCTAATTTCTAGGCCGGGCTGCGACAGAGTGGTATCAGAGCAGGTCTGTTTGCTCTGAGTCATTATTTCTTAAAAGTCTAGTCTAGTTTGAATCCCTAGACTAGTCGAGAGCAAAGTCTATTGCTCTAAGTTCATATTTTTTTTTAAAGTCTAGTCTGGTTTGAGTTCTAGACTAGTCAAGTTTGAACAACAACAAAAGTCCAGCACATCATCTCATCCGGCAAACCAGGTACGCATTTAAAAGTTTCCTATGATAAAAAGTTTAAAATTTGAAGTTCCATGTGACTGAGGGACTGTGATGTGGACCTGATCAACCCACATAGCTAGAAACTCAGTAATATGGTCTTCTGTCTCCATAACGGAGTTAATTAATAAGATGAAGTTAGAAAGTTGGAGAAATATGAAATTGTGATGTGGATTTGAGATTTTAATGAGGTTGTTTTATGATTGAGTTGTTTAAAGTAAGTTTTAACAATTGCAAGCAAGACAATTGTACGTTTTTGGAAAGTATCGTGAACTTGGTATCACGTATGGAAAGGAAATTAGTTTCTCGAAGTGACGAGGCCATGAAAAAGTTTCAGTAAATGCATATGAGCTATGTAAATATTAGCAGAGTTGAGCCGTTTCCATCGTGTTTAGATGAATATTAATGAGAGTAATATTTCAGGGGTTCTCGGAATAGTAAAGTTGGTTCCTCTTCTTCCTGACGAGTGGATGAAGTAGGATGGCAGGATTCGATATTCAAGATGACCCAATTTCTTTTCTCATTCCTCAAGAGAACCCTGAAACCGTTGTTTCTCCTCATCCTAATGATTATAGTTTTGATAAAAACAGAATTTTTTCTTAGCCGTTGTTGAATGGCTATGTTTCATCTCCACCTTTATCAAATGTTTTGCTTCTGTTCCCAAGCCTTCTGCTTCGGCGAACAACTTGGTTCAGCTTCCTCTATTGATATAGTTCCATTAAATCCTTCTATGGATACTCTTCAAGGTTTGAATTCTTCAGAGCTTGATTATTTCTTTGGAACTCAGCTTGTTTCTTTCATTTCACGAGAGGAGTACGTCTGGACCGCGTCTTCATGTCGGTGACAAGGAAATCGTTGACCCCGAGGTCGGAGCAACCGAAGGATATTTTTATCTTTGTTATATGCCGTTTAGTCATCTAGGATTTCAAACCTAGTTTTAGACCTTTTTCGGGTGTGGTCGACGTGAGTGTTGTCCGTTTGACGTTAGATGAAGTGGAGAAAGCCGAGGAGAGTACCGAGTCTGAAAGTGAGGAAAAAAAAGAAGAAGAAGATCCATTAGAGGATGAGCAGAGGAAGAGAGTTCGAGAGTGGCGTTAATTTAATAGATTAATAATCGAACAAATTTTACGCTTGTTTAGTAGGTTTTCGTATAAAGATGCATAAAATGTTAAGTTTCAAAGATTCGGTAGCGATGAAGAATTCCGCTCCGAGAAAGTAGTTTTGCGTGATGTCCTAAAATCACGGTTAACGCCGGAAGTTTTTGTTATAGAGAAAAATCCCTCGTTTTTGTGAAAAAGTACTCGAAGAGGTAATTTTTTTCCGTTAAAAGAAGAAGTATAGCCAAAGCGGTCATTTTAAGTAAATTTCCGAGTTTTGTACTTATGTCGGAAATTATTTCTTAAAAATGAATTAATGAAACAAGAATTTTTTTTGAAGTAAAATGAAGTTTATTTTTAGTAAATAAAAGCGTTAAAACAAGAATTGAAAGATAGAAAGTTCGTTAAGCGCATAAAGAATCGAAGGAGAAATTTTTTTTAACCATGGAAGTGAGAGATGGCTGCACCTCAAACATCGTTCAAAAATATTACAGGGCGAGAAGTCAGCCATCTCCTAGACTCAGCGCTTGCTGAAGAAAGCAGGACGCCGGAACTCAGCGTCCGCTGAGGTTGAGCGGTCGCTGACCCCGGGAACCTGAAGTCAGCCACGGCTGAGCTTCAGAGACCGCTGACCCTGGGAGGTCAGCCGCGGCTGAGTCCCAGCGGTCGCTGACCTGGGCGGCGGCTGTTCTGCCACTTTTTACTCCGGAGGCCATAACTTTCTGCTCATTTAACGGAATTCAGATTCGTAAATTGGGTTAGAAACTAGACATCCGTGGCTTTCTAATGGTACCCTGCACTTCCCCTGATTCCAAGTATTCTGTTCTCAAATCCAGTTAGAATCTGATACAGCTGTGCAGATTTTTCTGCAAGTTGTTTCTTTCAAGTTTAATCAATTTATTTTGATTTTTTTGGAACTTTCTAAATCAAATTTTGCTCGTTATTATGAGCTTGAGATCCTTTATGTGACGAACTTTAGTAAGCAAGATGATGAATTAATTGCAAGCATGGCGATTGTTCGTTTTTGGATAGTAAAGTGAATGCGAGATATCGTTGGGAAGCGACAACGAGATGAAATCGACTGAAGAAAAAGAAGAAAAATGGGTATGAAGAATAAGATTTAAAATAAGTAATGAAGAATGAAAACATAACTTAAAATATATATATATAAAAAAAAAAAAAAAAAAAAATTCGTTGTTCGTTCATCATTCGTCGTCCGTTTCGTTCTTTGTTTGTTTTTGTCCGTCGTTCGTTATTCTTTTCTGTCGTTAATCACATTCTTGTTATGTTTTAGAACGAGATTGAGATGAATTAATATCTCAAAAGAATTAAAGAATGAAATTAATTTCTCGGGATAATGTTATTCCTTTCTGTTTTGTTAAGGATACCTGAGCTAAAATTTTATTTAACCTCAGATTATCCGATTTAATTAAGGTTTGGGATTCTTTCATTACCCAACCTACTTCTCGGATTATTAATCATGTCATTCCTTATTCAGTTAAATGTGTCAGTTTTGACCTCAGAAATTTTTATTGAAGAATTGGATTTAATTTTAGTCTTTCGCGCAGAGGTGATTTATTCTCTCTTTCCGAGGATCCTTAATATTCCCAACCCTACGAATATTAAATTTTCTTCCGTTTCCATTTTTCCGTTCTAGTAAGGGAGCATGAAGCGGGATCATTCTCCCTGTATCATGAGAATAATAATATAATGACGTCGACAGCAATCCAACTACTAAAAGGATGGATTGTTTAACTAACATCAACGTGTTCCTCTCCAAAAGTCAAGTTCAAGGCTAGTTTCTCATCGACACCAATTGCGGACATTGAAGATGAAGTCAAGCTTACCTTGGTCTGAGATGTTATCGTCAAAGAGGAGGTAGCAGAAGAAGATGATGTAGAAATCGATAGAGTAGAATTCAATAATGAGTTTAATAGAGAAGAAAAGTTTTCCAAGGACGACCAATAGAGAGGTCGACCTTTTTAATTATTTTGAGAACGTGAAAGAAAGAAGTAGTATAAATACGGGAAATGTGAGTTTTTAAGTAGAATATATGATGCATGGTTTAACCATAGATTTTTCGGTATGCATTAGTATTCTGTACCGTCACTATTACGCTAGTGTGATGCTAGAACATCACAATTAAGATAAGAATAAGTTATCTTTTGATAGATTCCTTATCTTGAAGAGATCTCAAAAGGGAAAATCTTCCAGTATATGAAAGAATGACTAAAGCAGTCCTTAAGTTCAGTTGATGAGTTCTTATATGCTTAAGAAAAATAAGAAGATATGATGCTTTGTGAAGCAGAAAGTAAGTTGACAGTAAATTGTCAAGATAAAGTTAGAGTTTAAAGAATAAGAATTTTATGAATATAAGTTAAGTATGAAAGAAGTAAGTTGCATTGCCAAAAGTTAAAAGTGCGTTATGTTATTTTGCGAATTGTTTGAATGGTTAAGAAAAGTTATGAATCTGAATGTTTTGATGTTGATTGTCAATATAAGAAAAGTTTATGAAGCTAAGTTGTTGTGCTATTGCTTAATTCTTGAGTTAAGTTATGAAAGTGATTATGCTATGATAAGATTTGATTTACTTGAATGTTAAGTTCCATGTTTGGAACTATTATTTTGAGAAGTAACTGCTTTTACTTTAAAGCTTAATATGTGAAAAGTGCTTAAACTTTCAAGTTAAATTCTTGATAATGTGATCGTATGATGATGAGAATGAATCGTTTGATTCATTAATTATGATGAGGATGTTATGTGCTAAAGATGTGAATAAGAATTTTATTAAGTTTTAAAAATCAAGGAAGTTTTATTCCGTTTAAAGATAAAAGAACTTTTTCTTCGTCAAAATCCCCAACTTTAGACGGGAGAGAAAATTCGTTAGAAGCTGAAGAGTGGGTTTGATCGTTAGAAAGAATTTTTAGGTTTCTTCGTTGTATCGATCAAGAGCGTCTTACGAGCATGACCTACCAGCTCAAAGGATACGCGGATCATTGGTGGAAAGTTCGTCAGGAGACGTATACCCGAGCGGCTAAAGATCTAACTAGAGAATAATTCAAGAATACTCTTTTCAAGAATTATACCCCAAGAAGTTATCGCAAATAAAAGAAGAATGAGTATGCCAATCTTAAGCAAGGAAAGAAATCGGTATCCGAGTTTGATCGATAGTTTTATGATCTCACTCGTTTCGCCTAAGATGAAGTAGACACAGATAAGATAAGGTCTGAGCTCTTTCTAGCCAGACTACGTTGAGAAATAAGAGTCGTGCTACTCAGTTAGAGTGTATTGATCTATGCAGAAGTAGTGCATTGAAGATCAAGGAAATTTAACGAGTTTAGGTCAATCAAAAGGCGTACCTGTTATAATCTTATGGGTACATCGCATTCATTTATATAAAATGCATGCGTTAATAATCTTGATCTAAAACGTAGAACGTGCTAGGCGAAATCTAAGAATAATTACTCCAGTAGGTGAACCTACCTCAGTTACTCTTGTTTGTCCTAAATTAGAGTTGAATTAGGACTTCTCTAAATGATAGTCAAAGCCTTAACCTAGATTAAAATGTGAAATGTTGATATCATTCTAGGAATGGATTAGTTAACCAAGAATTTTGTAACCATTTGGTACAAGTAGAGATAAATCTCTTTTCAGCCATCTAGTCAAGATTAGAAATTATTCTACCGTCACAATGCGGAAGCAGATGATAGCAGCCATGGAAGTAATTCCAAATTTAAGAACAAGGATTTTTAATGTTGAGAGAAAAGATGAAAAGTTAGAAAAGTTTTGAATTTTAGTACAGCCTTCATCTTAAAAGGGATGGTCAATCAGAAAGAACCATCCAAATCCTAGGGGATATATTAAGAATTATTGTTTTTGAACGGAGAGATCATAAGGAGCATTTTTTTTTTTACTTTTGCTAAGTTTGCTTATAACAGCAATTATCAAATGACGATAGACATAACGCCCTATGAAGTCTTTATGGAAAAAAAATGTCAATCTCCGCTCCCTTGAAATAATGTGAGCGAGAGAAAAATGTTAGGGCCGAAGTAATTAAAGAAATGATAGAGAATGTGCGTCAAGTCAGAAAAAAAAAAAAAAAAAAAAAAAATAAAATGTGAAGAATTTTTTTTTAAGACACGTGAAGATCAACGTTAGAGTTTGAAGGGGAAACCTTTACAAAGAAATTCATCGTTTGGTGTTAAAAGAAAATTTACTCTCGCTACATAAGACCGTATGAAATTCTGAAAAGAATAAGTCAAGTAGCGGATAAGCTAGCTTTATCGCCGAGTTTTAGAAGTACGTATAACGTGTTCCATGTATCTCAGTTGCGATGATACATATTCGAACCAAAGCATGTTATCCATCTAGAAGAAGTGATCTTCAATCCAGATCTAAGTTAAGAAGAGAAGCTAGAAGTGATTTTGGATCGAAAGGACCACCAACTTAGAAATAATTTGATCGTGTCAGTAAAGATCAAGTGAAATCATAATGATTTAGAGAAGACACATGAGAGTTAGAAGGTAAGATGAAAGAAAAGTATTCCCAGTTATTTCAAGAAGTAAGTAAATTTCGGGACGAAATTTATTTTTAGGGGGAGAGAATGTAATACCCCGTTTTTCTTGCATAAATTGCCTTAGTTTTTCTTTAATTAAATTAAAGAAATTAAGAAGAAGAAAATTTCCTTTTTATTAATTTTTCTTCGGCAACCCTAATTTTTGCCGTAAAAAGGAATTAAATTATTTTTGTCTCGTCTCGGTTAACCCGAAACGAGGAAGAATTTATGTTTGTCAATATGTACTTACATATTTGAGTTTTAGTTGAGAAAACTATGAATTTACTTTTCTTAATTAAATTCATTAGTAATTAATTATCTAAGATGATAATTTTTAATTATTCGGAAATGACTCGTTTTTCCGTATTATGAAAACTTGTATTAGGGTTGGAGAGGCCCTAATTGATTTTTCTAAAGTGAGAAATTAGAGATTTAAGTTTTGATTAGCAAATTTAGTAATTAATTGATTAAATTGAGTATTTAATTAATTAATTAATCTTAATTATTACCTAAGCCATGACATATGATTTGTTGACTTTGGTGAATAAATAATTAAATGAGGGACACCTCACCTTATCCAACATGAAATAATGATTTTAAGATATAGTCAAGATTAGCATGCATTATTTAATTAGAATACATTGAACTTAGCCTTATCTATTAATTAGTGTGTTAGTATATATATAAGATGATCATCATCATTCTCTCACTCTCTCCCTCCCATTCTCGGCTGAAAATTCCAGCACACACATACACTCTCTAAACTCCATTCTTGTGTAATTTTCAAGCTTCAAATCAAGAGTAAATCATTTCCAAGTTATTAATCAAGGTAAGATATAAGTTTAATTCAAGTTTATAGCTTAAACATAAGCTTTGATCATCTTATTTTTAAATTCCAGATTTTTCGAAAATTAGGATTTAATTAGTAGATGATTATGATCTTGATTTTTGATGTTAAATTCATGCTTGGGATGCATGATAGATCATTGATTCCAGCTTAATTAAACCCTAACCCTAATTAATTGAATTTTCGAAAATGAAGGAAGAATTAGGGGTTTATAAATTTTGATGATGGATGATCAAATTAATTGATTATTTGAGCTTAGATAATTATTCTAAGCATGTTTGATGTTGGAAGTAATCAAAGAATCAAAGTCCTTCTATTATTTTCAAAATAGCCGAAAATATTAATTAAAATTAGGGGTTTTTGATCCTTTGATCCTATGATCAAATTGATGATTTCTATGAGCTCCTATGATGATTATAAACATGTTTGATGGTTTGATTTATTAAGATTTGAGAAATTTCAATTTAAATTAACATGATTGGAAGTGATTAAAATGAAATTTGGATTTTAAATTCTTAATTTATCAAAAGGACTGAAATATATATGTACAATAAAGCCATGTATTTGATTTTAAAGAAGAAAATAATGATAGAAGTGGAATCTACGTTAAAAATTAAGTGATGTAGAATTTTTCAGAATTTTAATACAAAGTTTTGAAATTGAGAGTTTCTAGAGTTTAATTCCTTGATTAACCCAGCTGGACCAAGTCAGCTTGATTAACTCGAATTTGAACTCGATCAATTGAATTACCCAATTGGACCCGTCAGTGGATTTACTCGACTGAACTCGATCATTGGAATTACCTGGACCCGATCATTGGATTTACCAATTGGACCCGATCATTGGAATTACTGTTGGACCCGATCATTGGATTTACTCACTGTTGGACTCGGTCATTGGAATTACTGTTGGACCCGATCGTGGATTTACTCGGTGAACTCGATCAGTGGAATTACCAATTTGGACCCGATCAGTGAACTCGATCATTTGGAATTTACCAATTTGGACCCGATCATTGGATTTACCTGAACCCGATCATTGGATTAACTCGGTAGGTCCGGCCGACTCGGTTTTCCGGCCCGGCTCGGTTTTCCGGCCATTGTTTTTCCGGCCGGTTTCATTTTTCCGGCCGATTCGGTTTTCCGTGCTCGGTTTTCCAAATAACTCGGTTTTCCAGACGGACTTGATTTATCCAGCTGATCTTTGATCAACTTGTTTTCAGTTGTTTCTTTCGTAAACTCAAAAGTTATAATGTTAAGCTTAAATGTTATCAAAGAACTTAAGCATTTTTGATGTGCTAAAATAAATAAAGAAAGAGCTTAATGGTTAATGAGATGCTTATATGAAGAAATGAAATATTTTTTTATGATATGATTAATGTTGACAATAGTATAAGTTATAAGTCAATAAATATTAATGAAAAGATGAAAGGGTTAGAAGTAAAGTATATGTTTGCTTATGTCTTTAGAAGTTCTTTTCGAATAGTGAATGATTAAGAGCTAATGATGATTTTAAGTATTAATGACACACTAATGATGAATTAAGTGTTAATGATACGTCATTAATGAGTTAATATGTCAAAGACATATTTTGATAATAATATAATATTAAGTTTAAATATTATCCAAAAAGTTTAAGCATTTATATTATGCTTAAATAATTAAATGAAAAGCTTAAGTGTTAATCAGATGTTTATATGACTAAATGAGATGTTTATTTGTTAAGGAAATATTTATGTGATAATGATACGATAGTATGATAGATGGCAAGCTTAAGTGGTTAATGAAGTTATTAGTATGATTTTAACTGTTAATTAAGTTAGTTAAGAGCGTTTAAGAAGTTAAGTTAGAAATTCTCGAGTTTCGACGTAGAATTCCGAAGCGAATTAAGTTAAGAATATCGAAGTTATTTATTCGATAGAAATTATTCTCGTTTTGAAGTTCGTATTTCCATTTCGATTAAAGGAGCAAGTGGAAGTGGAAGGCTGAAGCGTAAAGCACAAATTTAGCGAGCGTTAAAGTTAAGACAAAAGCTTAAGTGTATCAGGTGGGCTTTCTAACCAATGAAATGACGAATGAAGTTATATGATTATATATGAGATGTTTTAAAAATGATTGACTTGCCAAATGTTTAAGTTCTTGTATGTTACCATCTACTATAGCAAGACGAATTCGGTCCTACGCAAGGTAGGATTTGTGTACACTATTTTGTAATCGGGAGCCTTCCGAAAGGAATGGACGATTACAAGTGTTTGAGAAGGAGGCCTCCTTCTCAACACTATCATTATGTGATTATAGATCTGGTACATACATCCTAAAGTATATGTACGGCCGGACAAACATGATTTACGTAAAAGAAGAAGTTGAGCATGCACGGGTTTATTTTTGAGAGACAAAAATTACTTGTGCTTATGCTTTAGGGCAAGTTTAATCTCTAACTCTAAGAAGTAAGTTTCAAAATATTTTGGCATGTGCCCACTGAGTACGAAGTACTCGGCCCGCCTATTATTTCTAAAATGTGCGGGTTAGTGGGATGAAGATGATCGTGTCTTGGCGGACTTGTTGTTGTTGTTATTATTTTATTAATGTTAAGAGTCATTTTGATGAGCTTAGAACCTAGAATATATGTCTTCACACATATATTCTCTCGTTTTTCCGCTGCAAGATTATGATATTGAGATTAGTATAAGTTGATGAAGTGTTGAAGTCTGAAGTCTTGAACTATGTTTGTTATCTTATTTTGAAGTCTAGCCAATCTAATTATCTATATAATAGTTGTTCGTTATATTGGAAGTTCAGTCTTATTACAACTGATTTTATCGTGCTTTCTTGATCCTGAAAATCAGCTCATTTCCTTCATGGTTGTTGCCATTAATCTGGTTGATGAGATTATTGATTTCCGAGCTGATTTGAGATTGTATTTGATGATATGCATATTTTAAAAAGAGATCAAATGTTCGTTTCATTAATCTCGAGTTACGCATGTCATAATTATCCTATGTTTGATGATTTGTCGAGCATGAGTTGCCTTGTTTGCTCTTAAATGATAGCAGGGTCGCTATCTTAATCCTTTTGTTAATCATAAATTGTGTAAGTCGTGGGACCCACCGGCTTTGTCATCTAATTTCTAGGCCGGGCTGCGACAAAAAATCCCTCGTTTTTGTGAAAAAGTCCTCGAAGAGGTAATTTTTCCGTTATAAGAAGAAGTATGGCCAAAGCGGTCATTTTAGGTAAATTTCCGAGTTTTGTACTTATGTCGGAAATTATTTTTTAAAAATGAATTAATGAAACGAGAATTTTTGAAGTAAAATGAAGTTTATTTTTAGTAAATAAAAGCGTTAAAACAAGAATAAAAAGGTTGAAAGTTCGTTGAACGCATAAAAAATCAAAGGAGAAATTTTTCAGCCATGAAAGTGAGAGATGGCTACACCTCAGAGATGGCGGAAGAAATAATACATGGATGAAGGTGAGAGACCGCTGGAAAGTCAGAGATGGCTGAAAATAATACAGGGCGAGAAGTCAGCCATCTCCTAGACTCAGCGCTCGCTGAAGAAAGCAGGATGCCGGCACTCAGCGTCCGCTGAGGTCGAGCGGTCGCTGACCATGGCAGGTCAGCCGCGGCTGAGGCCCAGCGGTCTCTGACCTGGGCGGCGGCAGTTCTGCTACCATATACTCCGGAGGCCATTACTTCTTGGTCGTTTAACGGAATTCAGATGCGTAAATTGGATTAGAAACTAGACATCCGTGGCTTTCTAATGATACCCTGCACTTCCTTTGATTCCAGGTATTCTGTTCTGAAATCTTGTTTGAATCTGCTGTAGCTGTGCAGATTTTTCTACAAATTGTTTCTTTCAAGTTTAATCAATTTATTTTGATTTCTTGGAACTTTCTAAATCAAATATTGCTAGTCGTTATAAGCTTGAGATCCTTTATGTGACGAACTTTAGTAAGCGATATGATGAATTAATTGCAAGCATGGCGATTGTTTGTTTTGGAAAGTAAAGCGAATGGCAGATATCGTTGGGAAGCAACAACGAGATGAAGTTAACGGAAGAAAAAGAAGAAAAATGAGTATGAAAAAGAGAATTAAAATAAGTAATGAAGAATGAAAACATACCTTAAAGTATGAAAGATCGAAAGAAACAGTACAACAGCTCAACTCAACGCCGACTGACTCCCAACGGTCGCTGGCTGGGCAGGGCAGGCCGGAATTTTCGTCGTTCGTTTCGTTCCTCGCTAGTTTCGTCCGACGTTCGTTGATCCTTTTCACCGTATACCTTCTTATTATATCTCAAAAGAATTAATCGATTAATATCTCAGGATAATGTTATTCCTTTCTGTTTTGTTAGGAATACCTGAGCTAAAATTTTATTTAGCCTCAGTTATTCGATTTAATTAAGATTTGGAATTCTTTCATTACCTAACCTACTTCTCGGATTGTTAATCCTGTCATTTCCTTATTCAGTTAAATGCGTCAGTTTTGACCTCAGAAATTTTTATTCTAAGGATTTGATTTAATTTTAGTCTTTCGCGCAGAGGTGATTTCTTCTCTCTTTCCGAGGGTCCTTAACATTCTCAACCCTACGAATATTAAATTTTCTTCCATTTCTATTTCTCCGTTCTAGTAAAGGAGCATGAAACGGGATCATTCTCAATGTGTCATGAGTATAATAATATAATGACCTCGACAGCAATCCAACTACTAAAAGGATGGATTGTTTAACTAACTTCAACGTGTTCCTCTCCAAAATTCAAGTTCGAGGCTAGTTTCTCGTCGACAACAATTATGGACACTAAAGATAAAGTCAAACTTACCGTAGGTTGAGATGTGATCGTCAGAGAAGAAGTAGCAGAAGAAAATAATGTAGAAGTCGATAGTGTAGATTTCGATAATGCATCTAATAAAGGAGAAAAGCTTTGCAAGGACGTCCAAAAGGGAGTCGATTTTTTTTAAAATTATTACTAATTTTGAGAACGTGAAAGAAAGAAATAGTATAAATGCGGAGATGTGAGTGATAAATAAATGCATAGTTTAACCTTAGATTTTTCGGTAACAGATTAGTAGTCTGTACCGTCGCTATTATGTTTTTGTGATCCTAGAACATCACAGTTAAGATAAGAATAATTTTTCGGTTGAAAGATTTCTTATCTTGAAAAGATCTCAAGGAGGAAGATTTTTCAGTACAAGGAGGAAGATTTTTCAGTACAAGGAAGAATAACTAAAGTGGTCATTGAGTTCAGTTGATGAGTTCTTATATGCTTAAGAAAAATAAGAAGTTATGATGCTTTGTTAAGCATAAAGTAAGTTGACAGTAAATTGTCAATATGAAGCTAGAATTTGAAGAATGAGAATTTTATGAGCTAAGTAAGAAAAATGTAAGTTGCTTTGTCAAAAGTTTATAAGTTAGTTTGCGAATTGTTTGATTGAATAAGAAAAGTTTATAAAGCTGAGTGCTTTGTTGATTGCCAAGATGAGAAAAGTTTATGAAGCGAAGATGTTGTGCTATTGCTTAAGTATTGAGTTAAGTTATAAAAGTGATTATGCTATGAGTTAAGTTTTGACGATTTCATTTCTTCTTATCTTTGTCCATAGTTTTCAAATTTTTGAAACTTTAATTTAGATTTTAATTTTTTGTCATACAATTCATAATATCGTTCTTTTCATTTATTCTCTTCTATTTTATTTCACAGAATTAAAAACAATTCCTTTCTTTTAGTTTATTTATTTTTATATTTTTTAGATTTTGAAACTTGAACTTTTTTATTTTATTTTTTTGTCATAAAATAACATACAATCATTAGAGATGTCAATCGATTTGTCAACTCGATTTTTTGAACTTCATCTGGCTCCGGTTATTTTTTGTTCAAGCTAATTGGGCTAAAAAAATTTCGACCCAAGTTCTAAACCTTCAGTTTTTGGACTAGCCCTTCGGCCAAGAAGTTAATGAAAAAAAAATTTTGCATGTATAAATTTTATTGATAACCATATTCTTGTAATGAAAATAATTTGTTTTTTCTTATCCAATACACATAACCACATATTAAATATAGAAATGAGTGTCGTTTCAACTTAAACTTACTATAGAAGTAAGTATTGAACATACATTTTCTCTTAAATGATTATCTTTATTTTAGTTTCACATAATTTTTTTACTAAGTGTTGGAGAAAAAAGTAGAGAAATGAACATATTCCATATAAAAATTAAAACACATTATATTTAAACAATAATTTGTTATCAAAGTCATATGCAAAGTAAAGAATTAAGTTACAAAATTAAGTAATCAAAAACTTTACGTTAATAGGGTCAACCCATTCGATTTTCGGGATAGTCCTATCCGGCTAGAGCTATTTTCGGTTTGGGTCAATCGGACTAAATTATTTTAATTTTCGACTATAAATTTTTAACCCTAACTCTCTTTCTTTCGATTCATTCGGACTGACCCGTCGGTTTCGTACTAAATTGACATCCCTACTTGTAAGATGGGGATTTGTTAAGATTTATCATGTACAATAATAAATAATGGAGTGGTATCCCCTCAAAAAAATTGTTAGGAACATTATATTATATGATATATATAGTTGTTTGCCTCCAAAAGTGTTAAAGAAATGAATTGAAATCGTTAAAGAAAGGGAACATAAAAAAAGAAATTGTTTTTGTGCTGACATTTAAAAAGAAAGAAAAAGGGAAAGAAACGGACCAAACGGCGCCGCATCAAGCACAACAGCCGCTGCTGTGGATAGTGGCACAGTAGGGGATCCCTCCCCAGGTAATATCAGGGAGGGATCCCCTACTATGCCACTTTCCACAGCAGCGGTTGTTGTGCTCCATGCGACGTTGTTTTGTGTTTCTTTGTTTCTTTATTAATGTCATCTATCGTTTATTCTTTTTGTTCCCTTTTTTTGACGATTTCATTTCTTCTTATCTTTTTCCATAGTTTTCAAATTTTTGAAACTTTAATTTAGATTTTATTTTTTTGTCATACAATTCATAATATATTTCTTCTCATTTATTCTCGTCTATTTTATTTCACAGAATTAAAAACAATTCCTTTCTTTTAGTTTATTTATTTTTATATTTTTTAGATTTTTAAACTTGAACTTTTTTATTTTATTTTTTTGTCATAAAATAACATACAATCATTAGAGATGTCAATCGATTAGTCAACTCGATTTTTTGAACTTCATCTGGCTCCGGTTATTTTTTGTTCAAGCTAATTGGGCTAAAAAAATTTCGACCCAAGTTCTAAACCTTCAGTTTTTGGACTAGCCCTTCGGCCAAGAAGTTAATGAATAAAAAATTTAGAATGTATAAATTTTATTGATAACCATATTCTTGTATTGAAAATAATTTGTTTTTTCTTATCCAATACACATAACCACATATTAAATATAGAAATGAGTGTCGTTTCAACTTAAATTTACTATAGAAGTAAGTATTGAACATACATTTTCTCTTAAATAATTATCTTTATTTTAGTTTCACATAATTTTTTTACTAAGTGTTGGAGAAAAAAGTAGAGAAATGAACATATTCCATATAAAAATGAAAACGCATTACACATATATTTAAACAATAATTTGTTATCAAAGTCATATGCAAAGTAAAGAATTAAGTTACACAATTAAGTAATCAAAAACTTTAAGTTAATAGGGTCAACCCATTCGATTTTCGGGATAGTCCTATCCGGCTAGAGCTATTTTCGGTTTGGGTCAATCGGACTAAATTTTTTTAATTTTCGACTATAAATTTTTAACCCTAACTCTCTTTCTTTCGATTCATTCAGACTGACCCGTCGGTTTCGTACTATATTGACATCCCAACTTGTAAGATGGGGATTTGTTAAGATTTATCATGTACAAAAATAAATAATGGAGTGGTATCCCCTCAAAAAAATTGTTAGGAACATTATATTATATGATATATATAGTTTTTTTGCCTCGAAAAAGTGTTTAAGAAATGAATTGAAATCGTTAAAGAAAGGGAACATAAAAAATGAAATTGTTTTTGTGCTGACATTTAAAAAGAAAGAAAAAGGGAAAGAAACGGGCCAAACGGCGCCGCATCAAGCACAACAGCCGCTGCTGTGGATAGTGGCACAGTAGGGGATCCCTCCCCAGGTAATATCGGGGAGGGATCCCCTACTGATGGTCCCTGAGCTAGGTATTTGGTGTAGAGGGGGGGGTGAATACACCAAATAGATTTCTGAAAACTTTTTCAAGTTAAATCACAGATTTGGTGAGCTCAGTTATTGATCCAGCTGAGGAGGGTCAGCTGGGTAAATAACTCAGCTGGCGGTGCGGAATGTGGTGGTTTGAAAACTTAGCTCGGTTACTTAGAAAAACTCAGCTTGAAAAAGATTAACTTTATGTTTTCAACTTAGTCAAGTTGTGCAACTTTCAGAGAGACACAGCTGTCTTTGGAGAGCAGTTGCGTATGCAGTTTTGATCAAATATGCGATGATATGAAAGAGTTAGTACAAAACTGAATTTAAGAGGAAAGAAAAGAGCACACGAGTTTTTACGTGGTTCGGAGTAACACCTCCTACGTCCACGACCAGGTTCAATGGTAATCCACTACCACTTGGTTTCCAAGTACCAAGCAACTTCACAACTCTAACCCGAGCTGTGTTCCAACAGTTTGCGGGCACTGTCAAGCCTAACCTTTCAGTTTACGGGTACTGAAAAAACCTTACATACTTGAATTTCCCGTTTCAAGCAAGCGTTACCTTGACCTAACCTTTCTGGGTAAAGAGGGGTTTGGTTTGAGGTTCCAACTGTGAACGAGTTCTTACAATTAAGAACTTTAGAGTATGATAAACTCGTTCGAAATCTAGGCTTAAGATATACAAAGATTTTGGCCTAGGGATCAGACGAAAAACTAAGCAGTTTCTGAACTAGAAACACTTTAAGATAAAGTGTTCTTTGAACTATGTAGAACTGGTTGAGAGCTTTTGAAAGATTGATGATTTCAGAGAATGAAAGCTTGTAGAGAGTTTTTCGTATTTGATCCTGAGGTTGAAGACGGGTTTATATAGGTAGAGATTCAAGACTAGCCGTTGGAGGAGCCGTTTGAATCTTACCTACTCTTCTTAAATTCGAGATCTACCATTGGGCGAATCTGCACCTGTCTTCATTTGTGTCACATCCTAGGTCCTGAAGTCTAGGATGTTGATTCGGCAATCCCTCATTGGTTGAGGCATGTTGACTTCCTCTGACGTCGGGATCTTCTGCCTTTGGAGCTGGCTTCTGAATTCAGAGCTGGATTGGGCAGGCTGACTTGAAGTGATGTCTTCAGAGTTAGTTCCCTTTGTTCAGTACAACTGGACCGACTGTGTTTTGAACTCAGATTGAATTCTCTTCAACTTGATCATGCTCTACTGGAGGACTCAGCTGAAGAGGTTGGCTCCTGTTATCTTCTACTAGCTGACTCCTGCTGTAGACACAGCTGGAACTTCTGCTGTCTTCCGCTGGCTGACTCCTGCTGTAGATACAGCTGGGTCGACTGCTGTCTTCCGCTTCCTTAACCTGTAAACCTAGAAAATCTAAAGCTCAAACAGGCGAGCTGGAAAACACTACTTGGGTTGAAGCGATCATCTATTCGGTTGGAGAATCAGTTGGGTTTTGGTATCAAATCAAAACCTTATAATTTTCCCAACAATTTCCCCCTTTTTGATGATGCCAAAACCTAACTGAGACAACTTATGACGCAGAAAAACTTGTGTTTTATTAATGTAAGAAAATACATTATAACACAGGAAAAAGAAAAAAAAATCTTCAATCTTCAATCCCAGTTGGCTGGGTCTTCTCTTCTGCATCCAGTCTTCTTTCTTTTGACTCGTCTCTTCTTCAGCTGATTCTGATTCAGCTGGTTCCTCTAGCTCAACAGTTTGCCTCTTCTTTGTGTCATTCTCTTCCCCCTTACTTCCCTCTTTTTGGCATGATCAAACGGGGAGGGAGAGATACACCATCGGCTGTTGTGATGTTTTAGTTTGGCGAAACTGTGGTTTTCAGCTCTGAGCAGTGAGGTCTGGAGTCTAAGTGGCTCAGCTGTTGTATTAGCTTGCTCTTCTTCAGTAGCATTAGCCTCAGCTGTGATTGCAGACACAGCGTCCTTGGCCTGATTCAGCTGGGGCGGTCCAGCTGAGTGCTTGGAGGAATGAGTTGGCACTAGAGATAGCATCTTCTAAGTCGGGCACAACTTCAATCCTTGCAATTTTGCTTCTTCAGACTTCTTAGATTGAATGAGAAAGTCTGATACATCACTTGAGGGACTTGAGTATTCCCCTTCCACTTCAAAGTGGTGGGTAATGGGTTCAGCTCATATCATCATCATCCAGCTGCAAGAGATCATTGGCTGGGTGATGTTTCTCATTTGAGCTTGGTGCAGGGGCTTGAGCACCTTTCATTGGAAGATCTCGAAGATGGCGTCCCTGTTGAGCTGAAGGAAATTGAGGAGAGGCCAGGTTGAAGTATTCCAGTCATGGGGTTTAAGCTTAGTTGACCAGCTAGAGTACTTCGTTGCGGCGTTGATGACGATGATGTTCACGCAGGCGCATGAACTTCTTCTCCACCGTGAGAAACGACCGCTTGTAGGCCTTCTGCTCCTCGGAGAGTAATTACGAATTCTCTCATAATGTCAGCTGGCTTCTCGGCTGACTGACTGAGCACCTTTGACTTGAGTCTTCTGTTTGAAGACGGTGCTTCAGCATGTTTTGTCTCCTCAAGTTGTTTTCGATTCCCAGCTGGAACGGAAATAGATGTGTGCTGCTTTGTCTCCTGCATCTTTTTCTGTGCCTCCTGTGGTGGAGCAAGAGCTTTGACACGACTGCTCTTGAATACTCCGGCTTTATCAACATCTGGTCCAGGTCTGTTGACGTTGATTTTTGCATCCCAGGGAGTTGTATGTCCCGTTCTCTCTTTAATTTTGAGAGAAACAGTGGGGCGGAGGAGGTCTTTTTCCTTTGACATTCCTAGGAAGTTTTCTGCACCTTCCTGATGAACGGCGTTCTTGAGCTTTGAAGTCTTCCACTGCGTTAGACCGGATCTGTCGATGGGCTTCACCTTCTCCTGGAACTCCGTCTTCTTGAGGTTCCTGAGAGTTAAGCAACTCTTATCTTGAAGCTTTGACAGATTCTTCAAGTTTGATCGGCTTCGGGAGATATCTTTCTGGATTCCATGTTCTTCTTCTGCAACTTTTGTTAGTAGAAACAAATAATACCAATTGATGGAGATAAGAAAGAATGCCGAAAAACTTTTTAGGGTTGATGCAATGCTTTACGTATATCTTCTAGCATATTTATAGAGCTTTCTTGATGAATGGACGATCAAGATTTGTCGATTGATAAGAAGATCTACGATTGGGAGTCATTCTCGCATCATGTCTGTTTCTTGATTAGAAAATGCGAGTTAATGCGCGTGAGAGGACGATTGAGACGTTTTGACTTTTGCCTCGAAACTCCCATGATTCAATTCTTTGCAGACTTTTAATTAAATTTGATTAGATATGACAAGATATGATTTGACTGAAAACAGATTGAGTAGGTGTAGTTAATGTTGTTGCAAACCTCTCAGCTGATCATTGTAGTCAGCTGATACCTCGGTTGAGTGGGTGTGCTGGGTGATCGTGGTTCCAGCTGGTTCCCCCTCAGCTGAATAATCCTTCAATTTCAGCATCTGGTTTAGCTGGATTCTTTCTCAGCTGATACCAGTGACATCGATTCTGAATTATAGCTGTCTGCTTCCATTCAGCTGGGTCTGCTTCCATTCAGCTAGGTTGAGTAATCCAAGTAATCCGCACAGCATTTTGAATCTTGCTTCTATCAGCGGCTTTGTGAGTATATCAGCCCGCTATATGTCTGTGTGAATTTTCTCAACAATCACATCCTTCTTTTTCACGTGATCTCTGATGAAATGATGGCGTACGTCTACATGCTTGCATCTTGTGTGAAGTACTGGATTCTCTGAAATAGCAATCGCACTTGAGCTATCACAGAAAATTGGAACTTGTCCAGTTTTCACTTCATAGTCATCCAGCTGATGTTTCAGCCAGAGAATTTGTGAGCAGCAGCTTCCAGCGGCCATATATTCTGCTTCTGTTGTGGAAGTTGCGACGCACGTTTGCTTCTTTGAAAACCATGAAATCAACTTACTTCCTAAGAACTGACAAGTTCCTGAAGTTGATTTTCTGTCCAACCGATCTCCAGCGAAGTCTGAGTCTGAGTATCCGTCAATGTAGATTGTCTTCAGCTGGGTACCACAGCCCAACATTCTGAGTTCCTTTGAGATATTTGAGAATGTTCTTGTCTGCTTGCATGTGTACTTCCTTTGGATCAACTTGAAATCTGGCACACACTCCGACTGCAAAAGAGATGTCTGGACGACTTGCTGTTAGATACAGCAGGGAACCTATTATCCCTCTGTATTTGCTGGAATCAACTAACTTCCCTTCAGTTCATGGTTCAATCTTCCAGTTGGTGTTCATTGGAATCTTTACAGTTCTGCTGGATTGAACTCCATACTTGGCGATCAAGTCTTTCACGTATTTGGATTGATTTATGAAAATCCCTTCTGCTGATTGCTTGACTTGAAGTCCTAGGAAGAAACTCATTTCTCCCATCATGGACATTTGGAACTGCTCTGACATCATCTCTCCAAATCTTTAGCATAAGAAGTTTGATCTTGATCCAAAGATGATGTCGTCTACATAGATTTGAACAACCAGGATATCTTCACCTGACTTGATGGTGAAGAGAGTTCTGTCCACTGAGCCCTTCTTGAATCCTTTGGATATAAGGAAATTTGACAGAGTGTCATACCAAGCTCGAGGTGCTTGCTTCAATCCATAAAGCGACTTCTTTAGCTTGTAGACTTTATTTCCTTCTATTTCAAATCCTGGAGGTTGTTCAACGTAGACATCTTCTTTGATTTCTCCATTTAAGAATGCACACTTCACATCCATTTGATAGACCTTGAATTTGTGATGTGCTGCATAGGCGAGAAAGAGTCTGATTGCTTCCAATCGCGCTACTGGAGCAAATGATTCTTCGAAGTCAATTCCTTTTTGCTGAGTGTAGCCCTTGGCAACCAGTCGAGCTTTGTTTCTGATGACGACTCCCAGGGTATGTTCTTGAATATCCATTTTAGTCCTATGATTTTGACTTCTTGAGGTCTGTCGACCAATTCCCAGACACAAATTCTGAGGAATTCGTTCAGCTCTTCTTGCATGGCATTAGTCCAAGGCACGCTCTTCAAAGCTTCGAGAATTGATTGAGGCTCTATCACTTGAGCTATGTAACACGCCATTAGAGTTGTATCTTCATCATAGACTGTCAGTTCTAGTTCTACTGAGAGTTGAGCTATGTCAGCTGCTTCTTGATGATCCGAAGAAGCTTGAGCAGCTGAGCTTCTGGTTTTGACTTGGTCAGATGGTTCTCCAATGATTGCTGATGATGGATGATCTTCAATCCATCTTCTCTTTTTACGAATTTCTTCTTCCAATTGATTGATGCTTGAAGTGGCTAAATTTCGTCTGTCTTGGAGTTGCTCAGGAGTTAAATCTTGAGAGATTGGTTCTCTTTGATTTAGATTTTGAGGAGACTTCTGTAGAGGCTCAGCTGGAAATGGAGCTTGGGATTCAGCTGGATTTCCAGCTGATGACGTTTCCCCTTGATTTGGCGTTGAAGGTTCTTCTCGATTTCCAGCTGGTGGAGCTTCCCGGTTGATTTGAAGTTCCTCCTCTGGCTCTTCATCCCAAATTAATGGTTCGGCCAGATTCCTGATTCGATTTTCTTGAACTCTTGTCTGAATCAGTCTTGAAGATTCTCCTTCGTTTCTTCGTTTGATAGAATCTCTATATTCGAAAGATGATTCGTCAAAGGTAACATGTAGAGTTACTTCGACTGTTTGAGTTCTTCTGTTGAAGACTCTGTATGCTTTACTCACAGCGGAGTAACCAAGGAATACTCCTCGGTCTGTCTTCTCGTCGAACGTCTTGAGCTGTGTCTTCCCATTGTTGAGGATGTGACATTTGGATCCGAATACCTTGAAATATCCAATGTATGGTATTCTGTTGTTCCATAGCTCATATGGTGTCTTTCCTTGCCTTGACGTGAGTAGGGAGCGATTCTGAGTGAAGCATGCTGTGTTGATTGCTTCGGCCCAGAATTTCTTTGGAATGGCAGAGCTAGCTAGCATTGAGGTAGCAGCTTCTTTGAGTGTTCTGTTTCTTCTCTCTGCCACACCATTCTGCTGAGGTGTGCGTGCTGCAGATGTTTGATGTTGAACTCCGTTCTTCTCGCAGTAATCATAGATAGTTTCATTCAGAAACTCCGTTCCTCGATCTGATCTTATTGACAATATCTTGCACTCCTTCTGTGTTGATAATCTTTCCAGCAGGATGGGCAGCTTAGTTCTGGTTTCGCTCTTCTGGTACATGAATGATACCCATGTGAATCTGGAGAAATCATCCACTATGACCAGAGTATATTTTCTGCCATTGAAGCTTGCTGGAGTAACTGGACCAAAAAGATCCATGTGAAGGAATTGAAGTACTCGATCAGTTGACTGAACTAGCTTGAGAGAGAATGAAATTCTTGTCTGCTTTCCTTGTTGACACGCACTGCACATATGACTTTTGTCATATATTTGATCTGGAATTCCATTAGCGAGCTGGTTCCTAGCCAGTTTGTTGATTGTCTTGAAGTTGAGATGATTCAGCCGTCTGTGCCACAACCAGCTGACTTCATTGCTGCTTTTCGATACAAGACAAGTCTCCGGAGGGCTGCTGTTCCAGTCAGCAAAATACATATTTCCTTCTCTTTTCCCTCTTAGGAGTATCTGTTTGGTTTTCCTGTTCTTCACTGTGCATCCCTGTGCATCAAACTTGACAGAAAAACCATTGTCGCAGAATTGGCTAATGGAAAGCAAGATGTGTTGCAATCCTTGTACATAAGAAACATTTGGGATTATAACATTTTTAGTTTTAAATGTACCATAACCTTTGGTTAGGCCTTTGGAGTTGTCACCAAATGTTACTTGTGGGCATGGACGCTCGATATACTCCTGGAGTAGTTGCTTTAGGTGCGTCATGTGCTTGGAACATCCACTGTCCAAGTACCATAGTGTTCTCATCGACTCCTCAGTGATACGTTGATTCCTTGCAACCTATACAAAAAAAAATCAAAATTCAGGTACCCAGTTTTAATTGGGTCCTTGTGGGTTAGACAGAGATCCTTTGACGACCCAGATCTGCTTGATGACTCGAATTGGGTCATTTGATCTGATAATTCTCCCAGCTGAGTCGATATACACATTCTTTGTGTTCTTCGGTTGTTGCTGGCGGGGTCTTGATCTCAGTGTCTTCTTGTCTTGATGTCTTGACTTCTTTAGGTTTCCAGCTGTGTACCTAGCTGAGACGTTCCTTTGTCTCTGCTGTCTTGTGTGATGCTGTGGCGGGAAATGATTATCCAGCTGGTACTCATGTGAGTGATATCCAGCTGAGTATCTTTGATATCTTGGTTGATATCGTTCAACGTGCTGTTGCTGTTGCTGGTATCTGTGAAATCCAGTCTGTTGTCTTTGTTGAGGTTGAGCACGTTGCTGTCTGAGTTGGGCTTGAGGTTGTCGCACAGCTGGCCTTCTTGATGCCTGCTGTGTCCTTGACGGAGCTTGAGGGTGTTTCACAGCTGATCTTCCTGATGCCTGATGTGTCCTCAACTGTTGATGCTGAGTTGCTGGGATTGGAGGTTCGTTTGCTCGTACAAACATTACCTTTGTTCCGCTTGTGGAGGCAATGTTTGAGGCATCCTTTGATTCATTGTATCCCAGTCCCGCTTTGAGTGCTGCTGGACGTTGAGCACTAATGATCTCGTCCATTGTTGAAGTGGCTTTGATGAGAGCTACTATCTTCTTAGATAGTACCTCTTCGGTGCTTTTCAGCTCAATGATCTCAGCTGACTTCTTTTCCGATTCAGCTGTGACCTTTTCCAAATCTTCCATCAGCTGTTTCTTCTCATAGTAGAATTCCTTCATCAGCTGATCTTGTTTTACTATTTTGTCTTTTAGTGAAACAACTTCCTGTTGGAGCTGTGTTGTATCAGCTGCTTTTGACACCTTTGTCTTTTCCAGTTCCGCTTTCAGCTCGGCATTCTCACACATAATGACGTCAAGGATCTCTTGAAGCTCCTTGGAATCGTTCATTACTTTCTCTACTAGACTCCAATCAGGTAGCCCTGATTCTGAAACCTGTGTAGAGTGTTTGTGTGATGGTGAGAGGTTAGATAGATTTTGAGTTCGAGACATTACCTCATCTTCATCGATGCCGTCTGTTTGTCCCATGAAGCATGTATCCCAATCTGGTACATCATGGGCCATCAGTGCTTCTTCTTCCGAATCTGAAAATGACATGTTGTCATCCATTTTGTTGCACTCTGATTCTTCATCGGCGATGTAAGCTCTCCTTCTGTCAGCTGCCTTAGCTTTCAGTTGATCTTTGTCTTTCTTGGATAGCTTTGGACAATCTAGCCGGTAGTGTCCTGGTTCCTTGCAGTTGAAGCAACCATCTTCTGTTCATTTGTCAGCTGACTTCTCATCAGCTGCTGCGTACTTGTCTCTATAAGTTCTTGCGAACTTCTTGTATTTGCCCTTGCTGGTGTTGAGTCTGTTGTAGTTTTTGACCAGCATGGCTATTTCTTCAAGTAGCTCTTCCTTGCTCATGTCCTTCTTATCCTTCTTCGATGACTCAGCTGACTGCATGTATGCGGATTTTTCAGAGTTGGCTCTGAATGCAATCTCCTTTGTTGCAGGTGTCAGCTCTCCATCATTCTAATTGCTTAAAGATTCTTTCATTGTAATCTTTAAGTTGTATTCGTTGGCTTTGAGCAGGGAGTATAATCTTTCAGTTGAAAGATCACCTAAGTCACTTCGACTTTGGTGTACCACCTTATAGGTGTTCCATTCAGCTGTGAGCGCTGAAAGAACTTTTAGATTCTTTTCTCGCTGGGTGTATTTCCCAGTTCTGATGGTTTCTATTTCCACCACTATATTGGAGAATCTGAGTTCCATCCCTTCGATGGATTCGTTGACCAACTGCTTGAAGTTATCAAACTTCTGGCATGCAATCGTGAATTTATTCTCCTTTATCTCCTCTGACCCTTCGCATAGCTTTGCTAGGGTTTCCCACATCTCCTTTGCTGTTTCGCAGTTGATGATTTTGCTGAGGTAGGCGTTGGAGACCGTTGAGGATATGGTGTTCCTCGCGAAGCTGTCTAGTCCAGCCTGCTTCCTTTCTTCTGAGGTGTGCTCACCCTTCGGCTTGGGAATGTGTTGATATATTGGTTGTTCACCATCTTGAGTTGGAACAAGCTCGTTCCCTTGTTTGTAGATGATGATGGGTCCGTCTGTGATGACGTCCCACATCATATCGTGATGCGCACAGAGAAAACTCTTCAGCCTGAACTTCCATATTGCATAGTCGTCTACCGAAAAGGTGGGAAGATTACTGTTAAGATAAGAATCCATGGAAAATATACAGTATGCAATATTATGAGTTTTTCACAAAGAGGATCTGTTCAGATAAAGTGTTCTTTGAACTATGTAGAACTGCTTGAGATCTTTTGAAAGATTGATGATTTCAGAGAATGAAAGCTTGTAGAGAGTTTTTCATATTTGATCCTGAGGTTGAAGATGGGTTTATATAGGTAGAGATTCAAGACTAGCCGTTGGAGGAGCCGTTTGAATCTTACCTACTCTTCTTAAATTCGAGATCTGCCGTTGGGCGAATCTGCACCTGTATTCATTTGTGTCACATCCTAGGTCCTGAAGTCTAGGATGTTGATTCGGCAATCCCTCATTGGTTGAGGCATGTTGACTTCCTCTGACGTCGGGATCTTCTGCCTTTGGAGCTGGCTTCTGAATTCAGAGCTGGATTGGGCAGGCTGACTTGAAGTGATGTCTTCAGAGTTAGTTCCCTTTGTTCAGTACAACTGGATCGGCTGTGTTTTGAACTCAGATTGAATTCTCTTCAACTTGATCATGCTCTGCTGGAGCACTCAGCTGAATAGGTTGGCTCCTGTTATCTTCTGCTAGCTGACTCCTGCTGTAGACACAGCTGGAACTTCTGCTATCTTCCGCTAGCTGACTCCTGCTGTAGACACAGTTGGGTCGACTGCTGTCTTCCGCTTTCTTAACCTGTAAACCTAGAAAATCTAAAGCTCAAACAGGCGAGCTGGAAAACTCTACATGGGTTGAAGCGATCATCTATTCGGTTGGAGAATCAGTTGGGTTTTGGTATCAAATCAAAACCTTATAATGTTCCCAACACCTACTATGCCACTTTCCACAGCAGCGGCTGTTGTGCTCCATGCGACGTTGTTTCGTGCTTCTTTGTTTCTTTATTAATGTCATCTATTGTTTCTTCTTTTTGTTCCCTTTTTTTGACGATTTCATTTCTTCTTATCTTTTTCCATAGTTTTCAAATTTTTGAAACTTTAATTTAGATTTTATTTTTTTGTCATACAATTCATAATATCTTTCTTCTCATTTATTCTCTTCTATTTTATTTCACAGAATTAAAAACAATTCCTTTCTTTTAGTTTATTTATTTTTATATTTTTTAGATTTTGAAACTTGAACTTTTTTATTTTATTTTTTTGTCATAAAATAACATACAATCATTAGAGATGTCAATCGATTAGTCAACTCGATTTTTTGAACTTCATCTGGCTCCGGTTATTTTTTTGTTCAAGCTAATTGGGCTAAAAAAATTTCGACCCAAGTTCTAAACCTTTAGTTTTTGGACTAGCCCTTCGGCCAAGAAGTTAATGAATAAAAAATTTAGCATGTATAAATTTTATTGATAACCATATTCTTGTAATGAAAATAATTTGTTTTTTCTTATCCAATACACATAACCTCATTTTAAATATAGAAATGAGTGTCGTTTCAACTTAAACTTACTATAGAAGTAAGTGTTGAACATATATTTTCTCTTATATGATTATCTTTATTTTAGTTTCACATAATTTTTTTACTAAGTGTTGAAGAAAAAAGTAGAGAAATGAACATATTCCATATAAAAATTAAAACGTATTACACATATATTTAAACATTAATTTGTTATCAAAGTCATATGCAAAGTAAAGAATTAAGTTACACAATTAAGTAATCAAAAACTTTAAGTTAATAGGGTCAACCCATTCGATTTTCGGGATAGTCCTATCCGGCTAGAGCTATTTTCGGTTAGGGTCAATCGGACTAATTTTTTTTTAATTTTCGACTATAAATTTTTAACCCTAACTCTCGTTCTTTCGATTCATTCGGACTGACCCGTCGGTTTCGTACTAAATTGACATCCCTATTTGTAAGATGAGGATTTGTTAAGATTTATCATGTACAATAATAAATAATAGAGTGGTATCCCCTCAAAAAAATTGTTAGGAACATTATATTATATGATATATATAGTTTTTTGCCTCCAAAAAAGTGTTAAAGAAATGAATTGAAATCGTTAAAGAAAGGGAATATAAAAAAAGAAATTGTTTTTGTGCTGACATTTAAAAAGAAAGAAAAAGGGAAAGAAACGGGCCAAACGGCGCCGCATCAAGCACAACAGCTGCTGCTGTGGATAGTGGCACAGTAGGGAATCCCACCCTAGGTAATATCGGGGAGGGATCCCCTATTATGCCACTTTCCACAGCAACGGCAGTTGTGCTCCATGCGACGTTGTTTTGTGCTTCTTTGTTTCTTTGTTAATGTCATCTATTGTTTCTTCTTTTTGTTCCCTTTTTTTGACGATTTCATTTCTTCTTATCTTTTTCCATAGTTTTCAAATTTTTGAAACTTTAATTTAGGTTTTATTTTTTTGTCATACAATTCATAATATTTTTCTTTTCATTTATTCTCTTCTATTTTATTTCACAGAATTAAAAACAATTCCTTTCTTTTAGTTTATTTATTTTTAATATTTTTTAGATTTTGAAACTTGAACTTTTTTATTTTATTTTTTTGTCATAAAATAACATACAATCATTAGAGATGTCAATCGATTAGTCAACTCGATTTTTTGAACTTCAACTGGCTCCGGTTATTTTTTGTTCAAGCTAATTGGGCTAAAAAAATTTCGTCCCAAGTTCTAAACCTTCGGTTTTTGGACTAGCCCTTCGGCCAAGAAGTTAATGAATAAAAAATTTTGCATGTATAAATTTTATCGATAACCATATTCTTGTAATGAAAATAATTTGTTTTTTCTTATCCAATACACATAACCACATATTAAATATAGAAATGAGTGTCGTTTCAACTTAAACTTACTATAGAAGCAAGTATTGAACATACATTTTCTCTTAAATGATTATCTTTATTTTAGTTTCACATAATTTTTTTTACTAAGTGTTGGAGAAAAAACTAGAGAAATGAACATATTCCATATAAAAATTAAAACGCATTACACATATATTTAAACAATAATGTGTTATCAAAGTCATATGCAAAGTAAAGAATTAAGTTACACAATTAAGTAATAAAAAACTTTAAGTTAACAGGGTCAACCCATTCGATTTTCGGGATAGTCCTATCCGGCTAGAGCTATTTTCGGTTTGGGTCAATCGGACTAAATTTTTTTAATTTTCGACTATAAATTTTTAACCCTAACTCTCTTTCTTTCGATTCATTCGGACTGACCCGTCGGTTTCGTACTATATTGACATCCCTACTTGTAAGATGGGGATTTGTTTAGATTTATCATGTACAATAATAAATAATGGAGTGGTATCCCCTCAAAAAAAATGTTAGGAACATTATATTATAAGAAATATATAGTTTTTTGCCTCGAAAAAGTGTTCAAGAAATGAATTGAAATCGTTAAAGAAAGGGAACATAAAAAAAGAAATTGTTTTTGTGCTGACATTTAAAATGAAAGAAAGAGGGAAAGAAACTGGCCAAACGGCGCCGCATCAAGCACAACAGCCACTGCTGTGGACAGTGGCACAGTAGGGGCCGGATCCCTCCCAAGGTAATATCGGGGAGGGATCCCCTACTATGCCACTTTCCACAGCAGCGGCTGTTGTGCTCCATGCGACGTTGTTTCGTGTTTCTTTGTTTCTTTATTAATGTCATCTATTGTTTCTTCTTTTTGTTCCCTTTTTTTGACAATTTCATTTCTTCTTATCTTTTTCATAGTTTTCAAATTTTTGAAACTTCAACTTTTTTATTTTATTTTTTTGTCATAAAATAACATACAATCATTAGAGATGTCAATCGATTAGTCAACTCGATTTTTTGAACTTCATCTGGCTCCGGTTATTTTTTGTTCAAGCTAATTGGGCTAAAAAAATTTCGACCCAAGTTCTAAACCTTTAGTTTTTGGACTAGCCCTTCGGCCAAGAATTTAATGAATAAAAAATTTATCATGTATAAATTTTATTGATAACCATATTCTTGTAATGAAAATAATTTGTTTTTTCTTATCCAATACACATAACCTCATATTAAATATAGAAATGAGTGTCGTTGCAACTTAAACGTACTATAGAAGTAAGTATTGAACATATATTTTCTCTTATATGATTATCTTTATTTTAGTTTCACATAATTTTTTTACTAAGTGTTGGAGAAAAAAGTAGAGAAATGAACATATTCCATATAAAAATTAAAACGTATTACACATATATTTAAACAATAATTTGTTATCAAAGTCATATGCAAAGTAAAGAATTAAGTTACACAATTAAGTTATCAAAAACTTTAAGTTAATAGGGTCAACCATTCGATTTTCGAGATAGTCCTATCCTGCTAGAGCTATTTTCAGTTTGGATCAATCGGACTAAATTTTTTTAATTTTCGACTATAAATTTTTAACCCTAACTCTCTTTCTTTCGATTCATTCGGACTGACCCGTCGGTTTCGTACTATATTGACATCCCTACTTGTAAGATGGGGATTTGTTAAGATTTATCATGTACAATAATAAATAATGGAGTGGTATCCCCTCAAAAAAATTGTTAGGAACATTATATTATATGATATATATAGTTTTTTGCCTCGAAAAACTGTTAAAGAAATGAATTGAAATCGTTAAAGAAAGGGAACATAAAAAAAGAAATTGTTTTTGTGCTGACATTTAAAAAGAAAGAAAAAGGGAAAGAAACGGGCCAAACGGCGCCGCATCAAGCACAACAGCCGCTGCTGTGGATAGTGGCACAGTAGGGGATCCCTCCCCAGGTAATATCGGGGAGGGATCCCCTACTATGCCACTTTCCACAGCAGCGGCTGTTGTGCTCCATGCGACGTTGTTTCGTGTTTCTTTGTTTCTATATTAATGTCATCTATTGTTTCTTCTTTTTGTTCCCTTGTTTTGACAATTTCATTTCTTCTTATCTTTTTCATAGTTTTCAAATTTTTGAAACTTGAACTTTTTTATTTTATTTTTTTTGTCATAAAATAACATACAATCATTAGAGATGTCAATCGATTAGTCAACTCGATTTTTTGAACTTCATCTGGCTCCGGTTATTTTTTGTTCAAGCTAATTGGGCTAAAAAAATTTCGACCCAAGTACTAAACCTTTAGTTTTTGGACTAGCCCTTCGGCCAAGAATTTAATGAATAAAAAATTTAGCATGTATAAATTTTATTGATAACCATATTCTTGTAATAAAAATAATTTGTTTTTTCTTATCCAATACACATAACCTCATATTAAATATAGAAATGAGTGTCGTTGCAACTTAAACTTACTATAGAAGTAAGTATTGAACATATATTTTCTCTTATATGATTATCTTTATTTTAGTTTCACATAATTTTTTTTACTAAGTGTTGGAGAAAAAAGTAGAGAAATGAACATATTCCATATAAAAATTAAAACGTATTACACATATATTTAAACAATAATTTGTTATCAAAGTCATATGCAAAGTAAAGAATTAAGTTACACAATTAAGTAATCAAAAACTTTAAGTTAATAGGGTCAACCATTCGATTTTCGGGATAGTCCTATCCGGCTAGAGCTATTTTCGGTTTGGATCAATCGGACTAAATTTTTTTAATTTTCGACTATAAATTTTTAACCCTAACTCTCTTTCTTTCGATTCATTCGGACTGACCCGTCGGTTTCGTACTATATTGACATCCCTACTTGTAAGATGGGGATTTGTTAAGATTTATCATGTACAATAATAAATAATGGAGTGGTATCCCCTCAAAAAAATTGTTAGGAACATTATATTATATGATATATATAGTTTTTTGCCTCGAAAAACTGTTAAAGAAATGAATTGAAATCGTTAAAGAAAGGGAACATAAAAAAAGAAATTGTTTTTGTGCTGACATTTAAAAAGAAAGAAAAAGGGAAAGAAACGGGCCAAACGGCGTCGCATCAAGCACAACAGCCGCTGCTGTGGATAGTGGCACAGTAGGGGATCCCTCCCCAGGTAATATCGGGGAGGGATCCCCTACTATGCCACTTTCCACAGCAGCGGCTGTTGTGCTCCACGCGACGTTGTTTCGTGTTTCTTTGTTTCTATATTAATGTCATCTATTGTTTCTTCTTTTTGTTCCCTTTTTTTGACAATTTCATTTCTTCTTATCTTTTTCATAGTTTTCAAATTTTTGAAACTTGAACTTTTTTATTTTATTTTTGATGGTCCCGGAACGAGGTCTTCGGTGTAGAGGTGGGGTGAATACACCGAAGAGGGATTTTTGAAAACTTTTATCAAGTTAAAACGGAGTTGAGTGAGAGCTCAGTTAGGAGTTCAACTGACTTCTAAAGAAGATGGTCAGCTGGACTGATAACTCAGCTGGCTGTGCGGAATGTGGTGGAATGAAAAACTTAGCTCGTTCCTTTTACAAAAGCTCAGAAAAACTTAGTTTCAGTTTTCAGTTTAAGCCGGTTTGAGAAATATGCAGCTGGCTGGGTCACACAGCCAGAAAGATGAAGCTTTGAAAACTTGTGTTGTGTAAATGCAGTTAGTTCTTTAAATAAGAATAAAGCAAAGACAGAATAAAGCAATAAAGAACACAGAGTTTTAACGTGGTTCGGAGAGAAAACTCCTACGTCCACGACCAGGTTTTAGCTGGTAAATCCACTAAGGATGACCACTTGGTTTACGAGTACCAAGCAACTTCGCAGCTCTTCCTCGAGCTGTGTTCTAACAGTTTACGGGCACTGTAGAAGCCTGAGCCTTTTCAGTTTTCGGGTACTGAATAACCTTACACTCGAATTTCGCGCTTCGAGAGGGCGTAACCTTGACCTAACCTTTTCTGGGTAAAGGAGGGTTTGGGTTTCCAACTTTGAACGAGTTCTTACAATTAAGAACTTTGAAAGATGAACTCGTTCAGATCTAGGCTTTGGATTTACAATTATTACAGCCTATTGATCAGACGAAAAACTAAAGCAGTCTCTGAATTTGAACACTTAAGAAATTAAGTGCTCTTTTTAAGAGAGATAGACAACTGCTGGAGAGCTTTTTAATACTTGAGAGATTCAGAAAAGTTGTAAGCTTGTGGGGAGTTTTTCGTGTGTGATTCTGAGGTTGAAGACTGGTATTTATAGGTAGAGATTCAAACTAGCCGTTGGAGGACCCGTTTGAATCTTACCTACTCTCTGATCTGTCGATCTGCCGTTGAGCGTATCTTCACCTGTCTTCATCATTGTGTCAGATCCTAGGTTCGCCTTTCTAGGATGCTGAGTTGTTAATCCCTTATTGGTCGAGGTATATTGACTTCCTCTGAAACCGGAATTTCTGTCTTTTGAGCTTGACTTTGAATTCAGAGCTGGATGGGTAAACTGACTTGAAGTGACGTCTTCAGAGTCAGTTCCCTTTGTGGTCAGCTCAGCTGTCTTTCTTAGACTTTGATGCAGCTCAATTTATTCTGCTCAGTTGGATCTCCTTGGCTGGATCCATTCTTCGCTTCTTGAGTCAGTCTGACTCAGCTCAGTTCTGGAGCTCTGTTCAGCTGAGAGATCTTTCAGCTGACTTTGGGTCCAACTGATTACTCGGTGGTCTTCTTCGCCTTGACTTCCAAACCTGTGAACTTAGAAAATCTAAGGCTCAAACAAGTGAGCTGGAAAACTTAACTTAGGTTTGTACAATCATCTACTAGGTTGGAGAACAGTTGGGTTTTGGAATCAAATCAAAACTTTAGAATTTTCCCAACAATTTTTTTTGTCATAAAATAACATACAATCATTAGAGATGTCAATCGATTAGTCAACTCGATTTTTTGAACTTCATCTGGCTCCGGTTATTTTTTGTTCAAGCTAATTGGGCTAAAAAAATTTCGACCCAAGTTCTAAACCTTTAGTTTTTGGACTAGCCCTTCGGCCAAGAATTTAATGAATAAAAAATTTAGCATGTATAAATTTTATTGATAACCATATTCTTGTAATGAAAATAATTTGTTTTTTTCTTATCCAATACACATAACCTCATATTAAATATAGAAATGAGTGTCGTTTCAACTTAAACTTACTATGGAAGTAAGTATTGAACATATATTTTCTTTTATATGATTATCTTTATTTTAGTTTCACATAATTTTTTTACTAAGTGTTGGAGAAAAAAGTAGAGAAATGAACATATTCCATATAAAAATTAAAACGTATTACACATATATTTAAACAATAATTTGTTATCAAAGTCATATGCAAAGTAAAGAATTAAGTTACACAATTAAGTAATCAAAAACTTTAAGTTAATAGGGTCAACCCATTCGATTTTCGGGATAGTCCTATCCGGCTAGAGCTATTTTCGGTTTGGGTCAATCGGACTAAATTTTTTTAATTTTCGACTATAAATTTTTAACCCCTAACTCTCTTTCTTTCGATTCATTCGGACTGACCCGTCGGTTTCGTACTATATTGACATCCCAACTTGTAAGATGGGGATTTGTTAAGATTTATCATGTACAATAATAAATAATGGAGTGGTATCACCTCAAAAAAATTGTTAGGAACATTATATTATATGATATATATAGTTTTTTGCCTCCAAAAAGTGTTAAAGAAATTAATTGAAATCGTTAACGAAAGGGAACATAAAAAAAGAAATTGTTTTTGTGCTGACATTTAAGAAGAAAGAAAAAGGGAAAGAAACGGGCCAAACGGCGCCGCATCAAGCACAACAGCCGCTGTTCTGGATAGTGGCACAGTAGGGGCCGGATCCCTCCCCAGGTAATATCGGGGAGGGATCCCCTACTATGCCACTTTCCACAGCGGCGGCTGTTGTGCTCCATGCGACGTTGTTTCGTGCTTCTTTGTTTCTTTATTAATGTCATCTATTGTTTCTTCTTTAGGTTCCCTTTTTTTGACGATTTCATTTGTTCTTATCTTTTTCCATAGTTTTCAAATTTTTGAAACTTTAATTTAGATTTTATGTTTTTGTCATGCAATTCATAATATCTTTCTTCTCATTTATTCTCTTCTATTTTATTTCACAGCATTAAAAACAATTCCTTTCTTTTAGTTTATTTATTTTTATATTTTTTTGATTTTGAAACTTGAACTTTTTTATTTTATTTTTTTGTCATAAAATAACATACAATCATTAGAGATGTCAATCGATTAGTCAACTCGATTTTTTGAACTTCATCTGGCTCCGGTTATTTTTTGTTCAAGCTAATTGGGTTAAAAAAATTTCGACCCAAGTTTTAAACCTTTAGTTTTTGGACTAGCCCTTCGGCCAAGAAGTTAATGAATAAAAAAATTAGCATGTATAAATTTTATTGATAACCATATTCTTGTAATGAAAATAATTTGTTTTTTCTTATCCAATACACATAACCTCATATTAATGTCGCAGCCCGAACCTCGATATTAGATGTCAAGGCCGGTAGGTCCCACGACTTACACAATTTATGATTAACAAAAGAATAAAAATAGCGACCCGGCTATCGTTGGAAATAACAAAGGGCATTCATAATCAACAATTCACCAATTTTAGAATAAATACCACATGTATGACTTGAAATTAATAAGACAATCACTGACTTCAACAATGACATACATATCGATAAACATAACTCAAATCACTCGGAATCAAAAGACCTGATCAACCAAATAATCAATAATGACCAAGAATTTAACATGTTGGAAATAAATAGACCTGATCAACCAAGTAACCGACATTGATCAAGATGATGACGAGTTGACTTGAGAATCAAGAAGTACGATAAAAATAAACCGTTTCAAGTTCGACAAAGATTCATGGAATAGAGATATACATACCTAAGCTGAGTTTCAAAAGATAATTAACAATAAGAGTTCGACTTCTTAAAATAATAGCTCGACTCTAGGGTATAAAATATCATTATAGTATATCAAAACATTTTAACATAACAGCGGAATACGAGAGATTATATGTATGACGACATATAATCTAGGCTCTTTATTTATCAAAATATTAACAACAACCGACGTCCATCCAGCCCTCGTCATCTACATCCCTGCTAACTTGCACGTTTTAGAAATACCATGCAGGGCTGAGTACTACGTACTCAGTGAACACATGCCGAAAACATTTGAAAACTTTGCTGAATACAGCTATATATGAAAAGTTGCCAGAAAACATAATACGAGGATTTTCTGAAAAACAACTCGTAAAATGTTATAAATATTTTCTTTTCAAAACTCACTTGTCTGCAGACAATTATAATAGTATGAACCATATCTACAATAAATAATGGTGATGAGAAAGAGCCCTCTTTCTCAATCACTTGTAATCGGCATATCAAGGAAAGGCTCACGATTATGAATAATCGGCCTATCAAAGAAATGCGCACGATTACCAATGTGTACACAGATTACACCTTGCGTGGAACCGAATTCGTCTTTCTGAAGTAGATGGTAACATACTTAAACATTTTTAAAATCATTTGGCAAGTATCAAAGCTTTGTAAAACATACGATATCATGCTTTTCACATATTTTAGTTTAGAAAGCCCACCTGATTACTTTAAGCTTTAAACTTTAACTCTTTAACGTTTGCAACCCTTTTACTTCACGTTTCTGCTTCCGCTTCCGCTTGCTCCTTTAAATCGAAACGGAATAACGACTTTAGAATGAGAACTTCTATCGAATAACGACTTCGATATTCTTAACGTAATTCGATTTGAAATTCTACGCCTAAACTCGACGAACCTCGAGAATTTTTATCTTAACTTCTAAAACATTCTTAATCTATCTTAATCCCTCATTAAGCATCAAATATCAATCAAATCTCATATAACATTAACATTTATAAATTACTATTCATCATAACCGACTAAATCGATTTTAATCCGTCTAACGGATTCAGAAAATTTCTAAATTAATTTCATGCACTTATTTCATCATATCAAACATATTTACATATTCATTACACATATTCCACTCAATTAGCATATAAACTCCCAAATCGGGAAAAACATTCAAAAATAGAAAATCTTTAATAATTTGAATTAACATTCCAAAATTTCACACAATATTACATTGTCATTAATTAGTTCATAAATGCAATTAATTTCTTAATTAAAAATTTATTAATATTTTATTTATTTATTTAATTTTTCGGTTATATCAAATTAATATTTTCTAGAATTATTTTCTCTTCTTTTTAATTTCTAATATACTTAATTAAACATTGTAAGCTCATTTCTTCATTTAATTTCAATCAATTCTTTATTAATCTTCCAACCCTAATTTAAGAACCCTAATTCGATTTTCTAGGGTTTCTAGGGTAATCATGCTTACATTTGATTATCTATTGATCTAATTTAATTCATTAATCTCATACATCATCACATTATCCATCAACTACATCATATAATCTTAATATCTTAAACCCTAATTCTAACTCAATTTAATCGACATTTTTGACCAAAATGAAATTGGTTGGGAATTTATTCTCACTTCCAACATGAAATATTCTTAAAATACTTAACTAAATTCATTTATATCATCAAAATGAATATACAAGACATGCATCAATTATTTCACCATTTTCCTAAAATTTCAAAAATTACTATTTATTAATTAGGGTTTCTCATGCTTAAATCTAATTACATATTTGATCTTATAATCATATTTTAAGCATAATTCATGAAGATCATAACATTAAACAATGCATGAATCAAAATTTAACCATTTTCCATAATTTTTTATAATTATGAAATTTAGGGTTAGGGATTTGATTGCCATGCTTTAATCACTCTAATCATCATATAAATATCATACAAGCATCATACTAAAACATAAACATCATCCAATCACTTCTTATTTTTTTTCTCAAAATTTCGACATATATATATATGATCTTCCACCATGAAAATGACATAGGAGCTTGGAAGAGAGGAATCTTAGCTTACTTATATGATTGAAGATGATAGGTAGTATGAAGAACTTGAATCCTGAAGCTTGGAGATCAAAAATGGTGTTCTTAAGTGTGTGTGAGTGTGTGTGTCGAGAGAGAAGAGATTAAGAGAGAGAGATGGCTGCTATGTTTGTGTGTGTGCGTGTGAATGAGAAAAGTGAGGGTGGTGAGATATACATGTCAATATAGGTTAGAGTAGGATAGGTTTAATATTTTAATGTTTCTTAATTCTTAAGTTTTAGTTAATTATTTAATTGCTTTCTCTCGTCAACTAATTATCAACGACGAACCTTCTGATAAACTCTTAATTTCTCAACACAGTAATTAAGATTAAGGTTTCACGGATCTTAGATAAAAATTTCACAGAAAGATTCGGAGATTCGAAGCATTTTCAAATCGATCGAAACTAAATTTTTAAGCGATAAATTACGTAAAATTTTCACGTAATTAAATTAAATTATTCTTTTAGTCAATTTATGACTAAACATTTATCATCTATTGATAAATGTAAAAACTTCTTTGTTTCGGATTAACCGAGATGATAAAAATTAATTAAAACTCATTTTTCCGATAGAATATATCTGCTGGGTAAAATTTTCGGAAAGAAAAATTTTTATTTTACTAAAATTCTTGTCTTTCTCATTAGATTAATTATTTTAATTACTTAACAAAAGACAGGATACTACAATTAAATATAGAAATGAGTGTCGTTTCAACTTAAACTTACTATTGAAGTAAGTATTGAACATACATTTTCACTTAAATGATTATCTTTATTTTAGTTTCATAATAATTTTTTTACTAAGTGTTGGAGAAAAAAAGTAGAGAAATGAACATATTCCATATAAAAATTAAAACGCATTACGTACACATATATTTACACAATAATTTGTTATCAAAGTCATATGCACAGTAAAGAATTAAGTTACACAATTAAGTAATCAAAAACTTTAAGTTAATAGGGTCAACCCATTCGATTTTCGGGATAGTCCTATCCGGCTAGAGCTATTTTCGGTTTGGGTCAATCGGACTAAATTTTTTTAATTTTCGACTATAAATTTTTAACCCTGACTCTCTTTCTTTCGATTCATTCGGACTGACCAGTCGGTTTCGTACTAAATTGATATCCCTACTTGTAAGATGGGGATTTGTAAAGATTTATCATGTACAATAATAAATAACGGAGTGGTATCCCCTCAAAAAAATTGTTAGGAACATTATATTATATGATATATATAGTTTTTTGCCTCCAAAAAGTGTTAAAGAAATGAATTGAAATCGTTAAAGAAAGGGAACATAAAAAAAGAAATTGTTTTTGTGCTGACATTTAAAAAGAAAGAAAAAGGGAAAGAAACTGACCAAACGGCGCCGCCTCAAGCACGACAGCTGCTGCTGTGGATAGTGGCACAGTAGGGGATCCCTCCCCAGGTAATATCCGGGAGGGATCCCCTACTATGCCACTTTCCACAGCAGCGGCTGTTGTGCTCCATGCGACGTTGTTTCGTGCTTCTTTGTTTCTTTATTAATGTCATCTATCGTTTCTTCTTTTTGTTCCCTTTTTTTGACGATTTCATTTCTTCTTATCTTTTTCCATAGTTTTCAAATTTTTGAAACTTTAATTTAGATTTTATTTTTTTGTCATACAATTCATAATATCTTTCTTTTCATTTATTCTCTTCTATTTTATTTCACAGAATTAAAAACAATTCCTTTCTTTTAGTTTATTTATTTTTATATTTTTTAGATTTTGAAACTTGAACTTTTTTATTTTATTTTTTTGTCATAAAATAACATACAATCATTAGAGATGTCAATCGATTAGTCAACTCGATTTTTTGAACTTCATCTGGCTCCGGTTATTTTTTATTCAAGCTAATTGGGCTAAAAAAATTTCGACCCAAGTTCTAAACCTTCAGTTTTTGGACTAGCCCTTCGGCCAAGAAGTTAATGAATAAAAAATTTAGCATGTATAAATTTTATTGATAACCATATTCTTGTAATGAAAATAATTTGTTTTTTCTTATCCAATACACATAACCACATATTAAATATAGAAATGAGTGTCGTTTCAACTTAAACTTACTATAGAAGTAAGTATTGAACATACATTTTCTCTTAAATGATTATCTTTATTTTAGTTTCACATAATTTTTTTACTAAGTGTTGGAGAAAAAAGAAGAGAAATGAACATATTCCATATGAAAATTAAAACGCATTACACATATATTTAAACAATAATTTGTTATCAAAGTCATATGCAAAGTAAAGAATTAAGTTACACAATTAAGTAATAAAAAACTTTAAGTTAACAGGGTCAACCCATTCGATTTTCGGGATAGTCCTATCCGGCTAGAGTTATTTTCGGTTTGGGTCAATCGGACTAAATTTTTTTAATTTTCGACTATAAATTTTTAACCCTAACTCTCTTTCTTTCGATTCATTCGGACTGACCTGTCGGTTTCGTACTAAATTGACATCCCTACTTGTAAGATGGGGATTTGTTAAGATTTATCATGTACAATAATAAATAATGGAGTGGTATCCCCTCAAAAAAATTGTTAGGAACATTATATTATATGATATATATAGTTTTTTGCCTCGAAAAACTGTTAAAGAAATGAATTGAAATCGTTAAAGAAAGGGAACATAAAAAAGAAATTGTTTTTGTGCTGACATTTAAAATGAAAGAAAAAGGGAAAGAAACGGGCCAAACGGCGCCGTATCAAGCACAACAGCCGCTGCTGTGGATAGTGGCACAGTAGGGGATCCCTCCCCAGGTAATATCGGGGAGGGATCCCCTACTATGCCACTCTCCACAGCAGCGGCTGTTGTGCTCCATGCGACGTTGTTTTGTGCTTCTTTGTTTCTTTATTAATGTCATCTATTGTTTCTTCTTTTTGTTTCCTTTTTTTGACGATTTCATTTCTTCTTATCTTTTTCCATAGTTTTCAAATTTTTGGAACTTTAATTTAGATTTTATTTTTTTGTCATACAATTCATAATATCTTTCTTCTCATTTATTCTCTTCTATTTTATTTCACAGAATTAAAAACAATTCCTTTCTTTTAGTTTATTTATCTTTATATTTTTTAGATTTTGAAACTTGAACTTTTTTATTTTATTTTTTTGTCATAAAATAACATACAATCATTAGAGATGTCAATCGATTAGTGAACTCGATTTTTTGAACTTCATCTGGCTCCGGTTATTTTTTGTTCAAGCTAATTGGGCTAAAAACATTTCGACCCAAGTTCTAAACCTTCAGTTTTTGGACTAGCCCTTCGGCCAAGAAGTTAATGAATAAAAAATTTAGCATGTATAAATTTTATTGATAACCATATTCTTGTAATGAAAATAATTTGTTTTTTTCTTATCCAATACACATAACCTCATATTAAATATAGAAATGAGTGTCGTTTTAACTTAAACTTACTATAGAAGTAAGTATTGAACATACATTTTCTCTTAAATGATTATCTTTATTTTAGTTTCACATAATTTTTTTACTAAGTGTTGGAGAAAAAAGTAGAGAAATGAACATATTCCATATAAAAATTAAAACGCATTAGACATATATTTAAACAATAATTTGTTATCAAAGTCATATGCAAAGTATAGAATTAAGTTACACAATTAAGTAATCAAAAACTAAGTTAATAGGGTCAACCCATTCGATTTTCGGGATAGTCCTATCCGGCTAGTGCTATTTTCGGTTTGGGTCACTCGGACTAAATTTTTTTAATTTTCGATGTTGGGAAAATTATAAAGTTTTGATTTAATACCAAAACCCAACTAATTCTCCAACCGAATAGATGATCGTTTCATCCTAAGTAGTGTTTTCCAGCTCACCTGTTTGTTCTCTAGATTTTCTAGGTTTACAGGTTCATAAAGCATAAGACAGCAGACGATCCAGCTGTGCCTACAGCAGGAAGCAGAAGACAGCAGACGATCCAGCTGTGTCTACAGTAGGAGTCAACCTTCAGCTGAGTCTTTCAGCAGAGCATGATCAAGCTGAAGAGAATTCGAGCTGAGTTCAAAACACAGCTGGTCCAGCTATACAGAACAAAAGAAACTAACTCTGAAGACATCACTTCAAGTCAGTTTCCCCAATCCAGCTCTGAATTCAGAAGCCAGCTCCAAAGGCAGAAGATCCCGGCGTCAGAGGAAGTCAACATGCCTCGACCAATGAGGGATTGCCGAATCAGCATCCTAGACTTCAGGACCTAGGATGTGACACAAATGAAGACAGGTGCAGATTCGCCCAACGGCAGATATTGAATTTAATGAAAGTAGGTAAGATTCAAACGGCTCTCTTCCAACGGCTAGTTTGAATCTCCACCTATATATATCCCTCCTCCACCATTGAAGAAAGGAGGACTGGCAAGACGACTGAAGAAAAAAAATAGAAAAACAAAAAAATGAACAACGATCTTCAAAGCCATATCTTTCAAAAACACCCAGCCAGTCAGCTGTGTTCTTAGTTGTTCACACATTCAGTCTTAGTCAGAATAAATATCTTAAGCCTAGTTGAACGAGTTCATCTTACTCCTTGTTCTTCATTGTAAGAACTCGTTCATAGTTGGAAAACCCATACCCAAACCCAAACCCAAACCCAGAAAGGTTAGGTAAAAGGTACGCTTGCTCGAAGCGTGTAATTCGAGTGGTTAGGTTCTTCAGTACCCGGAAACTGAAGGTGTAGGCTTGACAGTGCCCGCAAACTGTTGGAACACAGCTCGAGTTAGAGTTGTGAAGTTGCTTGGTACTTGGAAACCAAGTGGTAGTGAATTACCAGTGAACCTGGTCGTGGATGTAGGAGGTGTTACTCCGAACCATGTTAACATTGCTTTGTTCTTTATCGCTTTGTTTTATGCATGTTACTAACCCCTCATGAGCATACATTTCAAGCTGCATAAACTGATTAACCGAAAAGTGAAATAGAGCTTTGCAATATAATTTGAAGCAACAGACGGACTTACCAAACCCACCAACTTCCGCACACACTCTCACAGCCAGCTGTGTCACTCAACTTCCGCGACCCGGCTATCGTTCAAAAGAATAACCATACTCAACAATTCATCATTTTAGAATAATATGACAAATATGATTCGAGACGATCAACTGATTTCAATATGACATACATATCAATAAACATAACTCAAATCACTCGGAATCAAAAGACCTGATCAACCAAATAACCGACAATTGATCAAGAAGATGACAAATTTATTTGAGGATCAAGAAAGCATGATAAAGAAAAATATTTCAAGTTCGACAAAGCTTCATGGAATAGAGATTTAATTAAATACATATCAGGGCTAGGTTTCAAGCAACTTTGACAAAAGGAGTTCGACTATTAAAACATAGTTTGACTCTAAATTTTAACAACTTCCAGATAGTTTGATTCTAGAATCCAAAGTTTAAAACATTATTTATAGTATATCAAAATATCTTAACGTAGCAGCGGAATATGAGAGATTATATGTATGGCGACATATAATCTAGGCTCTACATTCATTAAAACACAACAACAAAAACCAACATCCATCCAGCCTCGTCATCTGCATCCCTGCTAACCTGCACGTTTTAGAAATAACATGCAGGGCTAAGTACTATGTACTCAGTGAACACATGCCGATAACAATTGAAAACTTTGCTGAATACAGCTATATATGAAAACTTGCCAGGAAATATAATACGAGGATTTTCTGAAAAACAACTCGTAAAATGATAAATGATGGTCCCGAGACGGATGCCTTGGTGTAGAGGGGGGGTGAATACACCAAGGTTTAAAAACTTTTCCAATTAAAACTCTTTTGAGTGAGCTGGCTGTGTTCGATCCAGCTGGAAGGCAGCTTGATCGACACAGCTGGCTGTGTGCGGAATGTGGTGGGTTTTTGGAAAGTCCGTCTGTTGCTTCAAATATATTGCAAAGCTTTGTTTCTCTTTTCAGTTAGTCAGTTTATGCAGCTTGAATGAATGCTTATGATGGGTTAGCTGGATGCATAAATAAAACAGGAAAGAACAAAGCTATTTAACGTGGTTCGGAGAAACTACTCCTACGTCCACGACCAGAAACCTCTGGTAATCCACTAAGGATACCACTGACTTTTCGCGCAGTCAGCAAGCGTTGCAGCTTAGTTCCTCAAGCTGGATACAAGTTTACGCGTACTGTATCGAAACGTAACCAGACTGTTTACGGGCACAGCTGAAGCCTAACCTGTAGTTTGCGGGTACTACAGAACCAACACTCGAATTACGCGCTTCGAGCAAGCGTACCTTTACCTAACCTTTTCTGGGTTTGGGTTTGGGGTTTTCCAACTATGAACGAGTTCTTACAATTAAGAATAATGAGTATGATGAACTCGTTCAAACTAGGCTTAAGATGAGAAGGATTATATGCCTAGATACTAATGGGAGAGAGCTTCAGCAGCCTGAGAATAAATAATAACTCATAAGTATGAAGGCTGCTGGATCTTGAAGCTTTTCTGAGAGATCTCTTGATCTTTGTTTAGACTTCTTTCTCTGTTGATCTTTTCTTGTATGTTTTCTCTCTCTTATCTCTCTCTCTCTCTCTGACGATGAAGAAGACTCATATTTATAGGGAGAGATTAGAACTAGCCGTTGGAAAGAGCCGTTCTGAATCTCTACCTAACTTCTGACAAATTGATCTTGTCTTCTTCCTTGATTTCCTCGTAAAGCAATCCTAGGTCTGACTTCTAGGTGCTGAGGTGTCGAGTTCCTAATGGTCCAGATCAGATCTGACTTTATCTCAAGTTGACTTCGTCTCTGCTGTGCTGGTGACTCTGAGCTGTCTTGAACTCTGTTGGATCATTGACGCTGAGCTGAGTCTTGAACTCTGCTGGGTCTTGACGCTGAACTGAGTTGTCACACGAGCTGGGTCTTTCCTACAGCTGTGTCTGGAAGAACTTGATCGTCTTGAATCTGGATAACGTTACTTATCACTCGACTTGGCTTACCCTGCTGTGTACTCAGCTAGGTCTTCTGCTGTCTTCAGCGACCACCTGTAAACATAGAAATTCTATAAGCTCAAACAGGTGAGCTGGAAAACCACTTGGGCTTGTGCAAACATCTACTCGGTTGGGATCAGCTGGGTTTTGGTATCACTTCAAAACTCTATTAATTTTCCCAACAATTTCCCCCTTTTTGATGATGCCAAAACCCCAAGTTGGAAAAACAAAATTGCTTCCCCCTTAACAGGAAACGGGGTTTCAAAAGATTAAACATTCACAGCAGGTAAATAAATTCAGAGCCTGGACAAAGAGAGATTGTCTTCAGGTTGATTTTGATAAAACGAACTTTTCATTAATAGGAAGAACTTTTACAAATTTCTAAATACAAAAGTTCAAAAGAAAAATTCCCAGTTGGCTGGGTCTTCAGTTTTACTGCTTCCTTTGTTCATCAATTTGATGGTCAGTCTTGAGACCATATCTGTTGAAGATGAACTCTTCCAGCTCCTTCCATTCAGCTTGATTCTTCGATTTTGAAATTCCTCTTTCACCAGCCCAGTGATTAATTTCTTTGATGATTTGGGCCTTGTCAGGAAGGTTCGTTCCAGCTAGAAATGGAGGCTTTAACTGTTTGACTTTTGGAGCCTTCAGCTGGATGTTGTTACTCTTGGCATAGAGGGCAATTGACCTTGTCATCATTGGATCTGTTTCATGAAGTTCGAGGAAATAATCCTGGAAAGCAGTTTCTGGATCCATGCCTTTGAACTGATTCAAGTAGTAGAATTCTTTGATGAATTCTGATTTGCATCTTTCCCAGTTTTCATTGATATCATCTGGGTTCTTCTTGTCATACGAAATTTGCTTGGATTTGTTTCTTCTTAGCTTGCTTCGTAGCTCTGCCTTCTTCTGCTTTTTCTCAGCAGGCTTGAGCGATTCAGCTTTCTTCTTAATAATCTTATCCAGCTCTTGCATTTCTTTTCTTTGCTCGTTGTGGAAGTTACACAGCCAGTGATAGTCTTTGTATTCTTCAGGCTTGTGTCCACATGCTTTGGCAAGAGCAACCATTTTCTCTCTCCACGTCTCTTTAACTGCTTTGGCTGGTGCAGTTGGCTCTGTCTCTTCTTCATCCAGCTCTTTGGCAAAATCGTCGATTTCCCTCTGAATTTGCTGCACAGGTTCCCCCTTGGCTGCAGCTTCTCTCTCACTTGTTTTTCCAGCTTCATTCTGATCTTCCCCCTTTTTGGCATTATCAACAAGGGAGGCAGAGAGGTTGGCAACTGTTGCGCTGAGCTTGGAAAGAATACCTTCAACATCAGCGATCTTGGCTGAGTTGTCAGCTGTGGCGAGGTTCAGCTGGGCATTGCTGCTGCTTCCAGCTCTGAACTGAGCATCCAGATCTTTGAATAAGTTGAAAAGTTGGCGGATGTCAACGCTGTTGGAGAGAGTGGTCTTTTTGAGAGCTTCCAGCTGGCTTGAGATATTTGCTATGTTGTCAATCAGTGGAGCTTGAAGGTTTGAAATGATCTCAGGGACTCTCTTCTCTAGATGATTTGAAAGATCAATTCGTTGAGAAACGAGAGACTGTTTGAGATCTTTACTGGTGCTTTCCTGCAGATTCTGGGCAAATCTGAGAACGTCATCAATGGACTGTCCATTGCATTGGACTTGCGACTCTATAGTTGTGATGCGCAGAAGGGTGTCAATGTTTGATCTGAGTCTATCCTGATAAAGGATTTCCTCAACTTGTTTGGCGATTTCGTCCTTCATTGCATCAGAAAGCACATTTGGATTCGTCTGGGTCCCGGATTCGGCTTGGCTGGGTTTTGCTGCCTCGATCTCGACCAGTGAACGAGTGTCATCGGCATTTGGACTCTGTAGGGCAGCTTCCTCTGGTTCAGCTGTTGCATCAGCTGGTTCTTCAATGATCATTACCTCAGCTGTGTTATCAGGTATAGCTTCCTTGGTAATTTCAGGTGAGACTTCCTTGGAGTTGTCAGCTCCAGAATGTGTCTCCCATCCCGCTGCTGTTAGAAGCTTATTGGCTGATTCCCAGACTTCAGCTGGGTGCGGCTTGGGGTACTGCTGAGACACTTCTATTATTCCTCTGATGAGATCATCTTGATGCAAGTATGCATCCTCCAGACTTCCAAAGCCAAAAGTGTGCTGGAAGCGTGCTTCATCCGTCTTCAGCTTTTCGTAGGAGAAGGTCTCGATCAGCTGCTCATTCTGGTACCAGGTTGCCATCTTGGTAGCCAGATAGAACTTGAGATCTCCAACTTTGACGATGGCAATGGGCAGGTACGCCAGAATCGGATACTGAGTTAGAACACTCTTGATCCCTGCAATGCGCAAGTCCTCGTACATGGCTTCCATAAAGGCTGAGCCAGTGGAGTTGAGTGATGGAGAGGCAGAAGAATCACTCTCCTCTGTTTCTGTGGAGATTTTAGGAACAAGTTCAAATGGGTTCACAATTGGCTGTGAAGAAGCATCAGCCAACTGTGGAAGATTGAGCTTTGGGTGATGGCTGTTTTGGGAGTGAGCTGGGATTAGAGGAAGAGGGTTCAGCTTGGGTGTCAGCTGGCTGTGAAGGAGCTTCAGCCAGTTGAGTATCTGTCTGCTCTCTTACAGGTGATGGCATTTTGGTTGGAGAGCTGAGTGGAGGAGAAGGTTGTTTTAACTGAGAGCTGTGAGGTGGTGATGGCTGGGGAGAGCTTCTTGGATTATCCAGCTCGTCCTCGGAGCTGGATGACGATCCATCATTCAATCCCATTTCGGCCAGGATGTTTGTTCCGTATTGATTGAAGACCGACACTGGCTGTGGGAAGAGAATCACCATCGCTTGACTTGGAGTGACAGCTGTTTTTCTTTTCTTCTTTTCAGCTGGTCCTCCAGCTGGTTTGATGTCAGCTGACTTTCTTTTCCTCTGTTTCTTCTCAGCTGGAACTTCTGTCTCTGATCCTTCCAGCTGCTTCTTGCTTTTACTCACAGCAGGCTGCTTCTTCAGAAGATCATTGACTTGACTTATTCTTTGGAAAAGAATCTTCGTTTCTGGAAACGGTTCTGAATCACCCGCCATCGTGTGCCCTTTCACAGCTTGCTCTATCAAGAAAGAAATTTTGGAGCAGAGATACAGTGGCTCTGATGTTGAAAACGTCGTCCTGGTGGAGTTGAACTTGATCTTCTCAGACTCCTTGACCAGACGGTTGAGTAAGAAGTCAAACCAGTTGACGTTTGCGCCTTTGATCATGGCAATCATCGGCTTGAGCTTTGGAATGCTGATCTCTCCTTGAGATCCAGCTATCCCTAAGATGCATTTCTGCGTGATATCCAGCAGCAACCTGTACTTTGGCTTGAGCAGGAGCTTTGACATGCTCGCTCTGTAAGGCTCTGGGGAGATGAGCATCTCTTGACTGAGAAATTCATCCACTTCCTCACGACTGAAATTGTCTGGAATGAATTCTCCTATGCTGGGCAGATTGAACACCTTTAGCAGCATTTTGTTGAGCTTGATGTTGACGGTTGCTGAATCAAACTTTCCGTCTGCGCCTTCGACGTCCATGTCGAATGAAGATGAGTAGAGGCCGTCTTCATCAATAATGTTGAGGTAGAATAGAGCGGCATCTCTCTTCAGCATGAGCTTGGGCATGGAGGTTGCCCACAGCAAGAGACCGAAGTTTTCAACTAGATCTACCATCTCTTTTAGTTCAGAAACATGGAGATTGGAGGTGGACAGAACACTCTCAAATGACAGCTTTGTCATTAGGGCTTCAAACTGGTTCATCCCTGCAGTTGATTTCTTGGGAGCCATTTCTGCAATCTGTTGATTTTAGATCTTGCGAAGAACTTGCAGACAATAGATGGAGGTTTTGGAGATTTGAAATTTGCAGAGATAAAGATGAAGGATGAAAGAATCTGCGTATCTTTTCCATATATATCAATTGCCATAACGGATCAACGGTTAAGATTGAAACAGTTGATATTCTGATCAACGGCTGGGAGAGATTCACTCATCACGTTTTGTTGACGTACTTTCGGCGAGTGTATTACAACCGCGCGTGAGGCAGTTCAAACGTTTGACGTTCTGCCTCGATACTGCCGTGCTACAGTGCTATGCAGACATTATAATTAATGCGATGGAAAAGGAAACTTATCAAACAATTTAACTAAGGATTATATGTCCGCTTAACATAAGAATTCAAATTATTGGACTTATATGGCATATTCCTCAGAGCAATAAATGCATGAGACGCAAACCGGTCAGCTTGGACACAGTATCCAGCTGATACCACAGCGGTCTTCTTCTTTTGTTTGACTGAGTTTTCTCATCTGAGAATCTGGAGATTAGCTTGATTTTCCTTCAGCTGAGTTCCCTTGAGATCTGCGACTGATGTCTAGCTGAGCTTGATTCCCCTTCATCTGGGTAATCCTTCTGAACTTAGCTTTGAGATCCAGCTGAGTTTGTTCCCCCTCAGCTGGATGAATTTTCTTCATCCGGATTGAGCGGTCCAAGTGATCCACACATCATCTTGATTTAGATTTCAGCATGTTGTGCTTTTGTGTGAATTTTTCCTAACAATGGATTCTTTCAGATGTTGAGATATCTCTTGGATGCTTTCATGTCGTCAGCTGGGTTAGAGGATCATCTTGATGTCTCCGCTGGATCAGGTTTCTCTTCAGCTGATGACTCCAGCTGAGTTTATTTTGGAGAGTGCATCCTACTGGGTATTCTACTTGATTTTACTAATTCTTTCCAGCGATGTAGAATTCCCCCTTGATTTGACAGTAGGTGGCTTTTTCTTCAGCTGCATCCTACTTTCTTTGAGCGGATTTTCTCATCATTGGCTCATTCATTTGATAAGGTCAGCTGTCCCATATCCAGCTGATTCATCTGCTGCTTCTCTAAACTTCTCTTGAGACCAATGTACTCAGCTGTATGACTGGCTGAATCTTCAGTTTTGTATCCAGCTGTCTTTATTTCTGTTGGTCCCGGTCATTAGGTTTCTTCATTTTCTTCGTTGGTTGAATCTATAAGATGTTTCAGACATCTTAATCAGAGCAATCATCCTCATCTGAGTTGGAGAAGGAAATTTGATCATCATCTATTTCGCTTGATTCAAACCTTCTATCTTCTCTTCGGGAAGATGACTCAGCTGGGTTTCTCTTTGGGTAGAGTTGCTTGTCGTGATGAACCTTCACGATATTCTTGTACCTTTCCTTGCTTTGTTCAAGCTGATTAATGCTCCGTACAAGCATGGCAACTTCTTCGTTTAATTCTTCTTTGCTCATATTTCTGTGCTCCTTGTTGGTCCTTTCAAGTTGAGCTGATTGAGCTTCTTTTCTTGGCTTGATCCTTAGCTCTGCTTCATTCATTTGGCTGGATGAATCTCTGCTTGTGATCCCCTGATTAAATTCGTTGGCTTTCAAGATGGAGAACAATTTTTTCGTCTCCATGCTGCCAATATCAGTTCTGCTTTGGTGAACCACCTTGTGTGTACACCAATCTGAGGAGAGAGCTGAAAGAACTTTCAAGTTCTTATCTCGAACTGTATATTTTCCAGTTCGGATCGTCTCGATCTCGATGACGAGATTGGAGAATCTGAGATCCATTTGATCAATGGACTCGTAGGGGTGTTGCTTGAAGTTGTCGAACTTCTGGCATGCAACCGAGAATTTGTTCTCTTGGATTTCCTCTGAGCCTTCACACAGCTTGGCTAGAGTGTCCCACATCCCCTTAGCTGTCTCGCAGTGGATGATCTTGCTGAGATAAGTTTCCGTCACCGTTGAGGAGATGACGTTGCGAGCGTAGCTGTCCAATCCAGCTTGTCTTCTTTCTTCTGGAGAGTACTCCCTTTTGGGCTTCACAACTTGCCGGAGTACTGGTTCAGCTCCAGGTGTGGTTTCTGCTTGTCTTTCTGACTTCATGATGATGATGGGTCCGTCGGTGATAACATCCCACATCATGTCGTGATGCGCACTCAGAAAGCTTTTGAGTCGGAACTTCCAGATCTGATAATCATCGATAGAGAACGTCGGAAGATTCCTGCACAAGGAAGATTCCATGATAGTATGCAATATAATGACTTTTAAAAAGATTTTGAAACTTTGAAGGATCTGTTCAGGTGACCACTATCAGCAAAGAGGCTGACTTGACACAGATACCGTGATCTTTTGAACCACTGCTCTAATACCAATTGATGGTCCCGAGACGGATGCCTTGGTGTAGAGGGGGTGAATACACCAAGGTTTAAAAACTTTTCCAATTAAAACTCTTTTGAGTGAAGCCGTTGTGTTCGATCCAAATGGAAGGCGGCTTGATCGACACGGTACATGTGCGGAATGTGGTGGGTTTTTGGAAAGTCCGTCTGTTGCTTCAAATATATTGCAAAGCTTTGTTTCTCTTTTCAGTTAGTCAGTTTATGCAGCTTGAATGAATGCTTATGATGGGTTAGCTTGATGCATAAATAAAACAGGAAAGAACAAAGCTATTTAACGTGGTTCGGAGAAACTACTCCTACGTCCACGACCAGAAACCTCTGGTAATCCACTAAGGATACCACTGACTTTTCGCGCAGTCAGCAAGCGTTGGAGCTTAGTTCCTCAAGCTGGATACAAGTTTACGCGTACTGTATCGAAACGTAACCAGACTGTTTACGGGCACAGCTGAAGCCTAACCTGTAGTTTGCGGGTACTACAGAACCAACACTCGAATTACGCGCTTCGAGCAAGCGTACCTTTACCTAACCTTTTCTGGGTTTGGGTTTGGGGTTTTCCAACTATGAACGAGTTCTTACAATTAAGAATAATGAGTATGATGAACTCGTTCAAACTAGGCTTAAGATGGGAAGGATTATATGCCTAGATACTAATGGGAGAGAGCTTCAGCAGCCTGAGAATAAATAATAACTCATAAGTATGAAGGCTGCTGGATCTTGAAGCTTTTCTGAGAGATCTCTTGATCTTTGTTTAGACTTCTTTCTCTGTTGATCTTTTCTTGTATGTTTTCTCTCTCTTATCTCTCTCTCTCTCTCTCTCTCTGACGATGAAGAAGACTCATATTTATAGGGAGAGATTAGAACTAGCCGTTGGAAAGAGCCGTTCTGAATCTCTACCTAACTTCTGACAAATTGATCTTGTCTTCTTCCTTGATTTCCTCGTAAAGTAATCCTAGGTCTGACTTCTAGGTGCTGAGGTGTCGAGTTCCTAATGGTCCAGATCAGATCTGACTTTATCTCAAGTTGACTTCGACTCTGCTGTGCTGGTGACTCTGAGCTGTCTTGAACTCTGCTGGATCATTGACGCTGAGCTGAGTCTTGAACTCTGCTGGGTCTTGACGCTGAGCTGAGTTGTCACACGAGCTGGGTCTTTCCTACAGCTGTGTCTGGAAGAACTTGATCGTCTTGAATCTGGATAACGTTACTTATCACTCGACTTGGCTTACCCTGCTGTGTACTCAGCTGGGTCTTCTGCTGTCTTCAGCGACCACCTGTAAACATAGAAATTCTATAAGCTCAAACAGGTGAGCTGGAAAACCACTTGGGCTTGTGCAAACATCTACTCGGTTGGGATCAGCTGGGTTTTGGTATCACTTCAAAACTCTATTAATTTTCCCAACAATAAAAATACTTTCTTTTCAAAACTCATTTGTCTGCAGACAATTATAATAGTATGAACCATATCTACAATAAATAATGGTGATGAGAAAGAGGCCTCTTTCTCAATCACTTGTAATCGGCATATCAAGGAAAGACTCACGATTATGAATAATCGGCCCATCAAAGAAATGCGCACGATTACTTATGTGTACACAGATTTCACCTTGCGTGAAATCGAATTCGTCTTTCTGAAGTAAATGGTAACATACTTAAACATTTTAAAATCATTTGGCAAGTATCAAAGCTTTAAAATCATAGTATATCATGCTTTGCTCATTTTTCAGTTTAGAAAGCCCACCTGATAAACTTAAGCTTTACTTTAAACTCTAGCGCTTGTAACCCTTTTACTTCACGCCTCCGCTTCCACTTCCGCTTGTTCCTTTAATCGAAAGCGAATAACGAATTTAGAACGAGAACTCCTATCGAATAACGACTTCGATAATTTTAACGTAATTCGATTCGAATTTCTACGCCGAAACTCGACGAACCTCGAGAATTTCTATCTTAACTTCTAAAACGTTCTTAATCTATCTTAATCCCTCATTAAGCATCAAACATCAATCAAATCTCATATAACATCAACATTTATAAATTACTATTCACTATAATCGACTAAATCGATTTCAATCCGTCTAACGGATTCAGAAAAATTCCTAAATTAATTTCACGCACTTATTTCATCATATCAAACATAATTATACTTTAAATACACACATTAACTAAATTAAACATATAAACTCCCAAATCGGAAAAATCAACCAAAAATAGAAAATCTGTATTACTTTGAATTAAATTTCCAGAAAATCATATAACACTTAATTTTTATTAAGAAGTTCATAAATGCAATTAATCTCTTAATTAAAATTTAATTAATATTTTATTTATTTATTTTAAATTTTCGATGATATTAAAATTAATATTTCTTTAATTATCTTCTCTTCTTTTTAATTTCTAATATACTTAATTATCATCTTAAGCTCATTTCTTCATTTAATTCCATTCAATTAAGTATTAATCTTCCAACCCTAATTTAAGAACCCTAATTCGATTTTCTAGTGTTTCTAGGGTTAATCATGCTTACATTTGATTATCTATTGATCTAATATATTTCATTAATCTCATACATCATCACATTATCCATCAACTACATCATATAATCTTAATATCTTAAACCCTAATTCTAACTCAATTTAATCGACATTTTTGACCAAAATGAAATTGGTTGGGAATTTATTCTCACTTCCAACATGAAATATTCTTAAAATACTTAATTAAATTCATTTATCTCATTAAAATGAATATACAAGACATGCATCAATTATTTCACCATTTTTCCATTTTTTTCGAAAATAATGCAAAGAGTAGCTAGGGTTTTCTTATTTTTAATCTAATTACATATTTGATCTTATAATCATCTTCTAAGCATAATTCATGAAGATTAAAACATCATTCAATGCATGAATCAAAATATAGCATTTTCTTCTTAGTTTCGTAATTCATGCAACTTAGGGTTAGGGTTTTGATTTTCTTAATTTAATCATACAATTCATCATATAATCATGATATAAGCATCATACTATGTAGTATCCCGTCTTTATTAAGTAATTAAAATAATTAACATAATGAGAAAGACAAGAAATTTTAGTAAAATAAAGATTTTCTTTCCGAAAATTTTACCCGGCAGATATATTCTACCGGAAAAATGAGTTTTAATTAATTTTTATCATCTCGGTTAATCCGAAACGAAGAAGTTTTTACATTTATCAATAGATGATACATGTTTAGTCATTAATTGACAAGAAGAAGAATTTAATTTAATCACGTGAAATTTTACGTAAATTATCTTTTAAAATTTTAGTTTCGGTCGATTTGAAAATGCTTCGAATCTCCGATTCTTTCTGTGAGATTTTTATCTAAGGTTCGTGAAACCTTAATCTTAATTACTGTGTTGAGAAATTAGAGAGTTATTAGAAGATTAATTAGTTATTAATTAATTGAATTAATAACTAATTAAATGAATTAAACCAAAACTTAACAATTAAGTTAGATTAAAAAATTAAAACCTACTCTACCCTAACCTATGCATGAGATATATGAATAAAACTCTCTCACTCTCCCTCACTCACACACGCACACAACATCACAACCTCTCTCTCTCTCTCTCGATCTCACTCTCTCTCTCGACGCATACACACACTACACACACTCACCATTGTTGTTCTTCATCTTCAAGCTCAAGAAGTAAGATCAAGACCTAGTAAATCCTTTCCAATCCATTAAGTAAGGATTTATTTCTATTCTCTCAAGCTTTTATCTTCTTTTCATGGAAGAAATCATCCACAATATATATATATGAAGATCGAAATTTTTGGGGGAAAAATGAAGAGTGTTTAGATGATTTTGATCTTATAGTATGCTGTTTATATCATGATTAGATGATGAATTGTGTGATTAAATCAAGCATGAAGAACCCTAACCCTAGTTTTATTATTTTCGAAATTTTTGAGAAATGGTCAAGTTTGATTCATGCATTGTTTGATGTTATGATCTTCATGAATTATGCTTAGAATATGATTATAAGATCAAATGTGTAATTAAATTTAAGCATGAGAAACCCTAGGTCATAATTGGTAAATTTCGAAAAAAAATGGAAAATGGTGAAATAATTGATGCATGTCTTGTATATTCATTTTGATGATATAAATGAATTTAGTTAGTTATTTTAAGAATGTTTCATGTTGGAAGTGAGTAAAATTTCCAACCAATTTCATTTTGTGAAAATAATCGATTAAATAAGGATATAAATTAGGGTTTGATAATGTAATGTTATATGATGGATTTGATGATTCAATTAAAGATATATGATGTTGGGAAAATTAATAGAGTTTTGAAGTGATACCAAAACCCAGATGACCCCAACCGAGTAGATGTTTGCTCAAACTCAAGCGTTTTTCCAGCTCACCTGTTTGAGCTTATAGAATTTCTATGTTTACAGGTGGTCGCTGAAGACAGCAGAAGACCCAGCTGAGTACACAGCAGGGTAAGCCAAGTCGAGTGATAAGTACCGTTATCCAGATTCAAGACGATCAAGTTCTTCCAGACACAGCTGTAGGAAAGACCCAGCTCGTGTGACAACTCAGCTCTACGTCAAGACCCAGCAGAGTTCAAGACTCAGCTCAGCGTCAATGATCCAGCAGAGTTCAAGACAGCTCAGAGTCACCAGCACAGCAGAGTCGAAGTCAACTTGAGATAAAGTCAGATCTGATCTGGACCATTAGGAACTCGACACCTCAGCACCTAGAAGTCAGACCTAGGATTGCTTTACGAGGAAATCAAGGAAGAAGACAAGATCAATTTGTCAGAAGTTAGGTAGAGATTCAGAACGGCTCTTTTCAATGGCTAGTTCTAATCTCTCCCTATAAATATGAGTCTTCTTCATCGTCAGAGAGAGAGAGAGAGAGATAAGAGAGAGAAAACATACAAGAAAAGATCAACAGAGAAAGAAGTCTAAACAAAGATCAAGAGATCTCTCAGAAAAGCTTCAAGATCCAGCAGCCTTCATACTTATGAGTTATTATTTATTCTCAGGCTGCTGAAGCTCTCTCCCACTAGTATCTAGGCATATAATCCTTCCCATCTTAAGCCTAGAATTGAACGAGTTCATCATACTCATTGTTCTTATTTGTAAGAACCCGTTCATAGTTGGAAACCCCAAAACCAAACCCTCAACCCCAGAAAAAGGTTAGGTTAAGGTTGAGGTTTTGTAGTACCCGCAAACTACAGGTTAGGTTCTTCAGTACCCGTAAACTGAATGTAGGCTTCAGCTGTGCCCGTAAACAGTCTGGTTACGTTTCGATACAGTACGCGTAAACTTGTATCCAGCTTGAGGAACTAAGCTGCAACGCTTGCTGACTGCGCGAAAAGTCAGTGGTATCCTTAGTGGATTACCAGAGGTTTCTGGTCGTGGACGTAGGAGTAGTTTCTCCGAACCACGTTAAATAGCTTTGTTCTTTCCTGTTTTATTTATGCATCCAGCTAACCCATCATAAGCATTCATTCAAGCTGCATAAACTGACTAACTGAAAAGAGAAACAAAGCTTTGCAATATATTTGAAGCACCAGACGGACTTTCCAAAAACCCACCACATTCCGCACACAGCCAGCTCTGTCGATCAAGCTGCCTTCCAGCTGGATCGAACACAGCCAGCTCACTCAAAAGAGTTTTAATTGGAAAAGTTTTTAAACCTTGGTGTATTCACCCCCCCCCCCTCTACACCAAGGCATCCGTCTCGGGACCATCAATTGGTATCAGAGCAGTGGTTCAAAAGATCACGGTATCTGTGTCAAGTCAGCCTCTTTGCTGATAGTGGTCACCTGAACAGATCCTTCAAAGTTTCAAAATCTTTTTAAAAGTCATTATATTGCATACTATCATGGAATCTTCCTTGTGCAGGAATCTTCCGACGTTCTCTGTCGATGATTATCAGATCTGGAAGTTCCGACTCAAAAGCTTTCTGAGTGCGCATCACGACATGATGTGGGATGTTATCACCGACGGACCCATCATCATCATGAAGTCAGAAAGATAAGCAGAAACCACACCTGGAGCTGAACCAGTACTCCGGCAAGTTGTGAAGCCCAAAAGGGAGTACTCTCCAGAAGAAAAAAGACTAGCTGGATTGGACAGCTACGCTCGCAACGTCATCTCCTCAACGGTGACGGACACTTATCTCAGCAAGATCATCCACTGCGAGACAGCTAAGGGGATGTGGGACACTCTAGCCAAGCTGTGTGAAGGCTCAGAGGAAATCCAAGAGAACAAATTCTCGGTTGCATGCCAGAAGTTCGACAACTTCAAGCAACACCCCTACGAGTCCATTGATCAAATGGAGCTCAGATTCTCCAACCTCGTCATCGAGATCGAGATGATCCAAACTGGAAAATATACAGTTCGAGATAAGAACTTGAAAGTTCTTTCAGCTCTCTCCTCAGATTGGTGTACACACAAGGTGGTTCACCAAAGCAGAACTGATATTGGCAGCATGGAGACGGAAAAATTGTTCTCCATCTTGAAAGCCAACGAATTTAATCTGGGGATCACAAGCAGAGATTCATCCAGCCAAATGAATGAAGCAGAGCTGAGGATCAAGCCAAGAAAAGAAGCTCAATCAGCTCAACTTGAAAGGACCAACAAGGAGCACAGAAATATGAGCAAAGAAGAATTAAACGAAGAAGTTGCCATGCTTGTACGGAGCATTAATCAGCTTGAACAAAGCAAGGAAAGGTACAAGAATATCGTGAAGGTTCATCACGACAAGCAACTCTACCCAAAGAGAAACCCAGCTGAGTCATCTTCCCGGAGAGAAGATAGAAGGTTTGAATCAAGCGAAATAGATGATGATCAAATTTCCTTCTCCGACTCAGATGAGGATGATTGCTCTGATTAAGATGTCTGAAACATCTTATAGATTTAACCAACGAAGAAAATGAAGAAACCCAGCTAATTTGGCCAGGACCATTGTGAAATAAAGACAATGGATACAAACCGAAGATTCAACAGGTCATACGGTAGTACATTGGTCTCAAGAGAAGTTTAGAGAAGCAGCAGATGAATCAGCTGGATATGGGACAGCTGACCTTATCAATTGAATGAGCCAATGATGAGAAAATCCGCTCAAAGAAAGTAGGATGCAGCTGAAGAAAAAGCCACCTACTGTCAAATCAAGGGGGAATTCTACATAGCTGGAAAGATTTAGTAAAATCAAGTAGAATACCCAGCAGGATGCACTCTCCAAAATAAACTCAGCTGGAGTCATCAGCTGAAGAGAAACCTGATCCAGCGGAGAAATCAAGATGATCCTCTAACCCAGCTGACGACATGAAAGCATCCAAGAGATATCTCAACATCTGAAAGAATCCATTGTTGGGAAAAATTCACACAAAAGCACAACATGCTGAAATCTAAATCAAGATGATGTGTGGATCACTTGGACCGCTCAATCCGGATGAAGAAAAATCATCCAGCTGAGGGGGAACAAACTCAGCTGGATCTCAAAGCTAAGTTCAGAAGGATTACCCAGATGAAGGGGAATCAAGCTCAGCTGGACATCAGTCGCAGAGCTCAAGGGTACTCAGCTGAAGGAAAATCAAGCTAATCTCCAGATTCTCAGATGAGAAAACTCAGTCAAACAAAAGAAGAAGACCGTTGTGGTATCAGCTGGATACTGTGTCCAAGCTGACCAGTTTACGTCTCATGCATTTATTGATCTGAGAAATATGCCATTTAAGTCCAATTATTTTGAATTCTTATGTTAAGCGGACATACATTCCTTAGTTAAATTGTTTGATAAGTTTTCTTTCCCATCGCATTAATTATAAAGTCTGCAGAATACTGTAGCACAGCAGGATCAAGGCAGAACGTCAAACGTTTGAACTACCTCACGCGCGGTTGTTATACACTCGCTGAAAGCACGTCAGCAAAACGTGATGAGTGAATCTCTTCCAGCTGTTGATCAGAATATCAACTGTTTCAATCTTAACCGTTGATCCTATATGGCAATTGATATATATGGAAAATATACGAGGATTCGTTCTTCCTTCATCTTTATCTCTGCATATTTCAAATCTTCAAAACTTCCATCTATTGTCTGCAAGTTCTTCGCACGATCTAAAATCAACAGATTGCAGAAATGGCTCCCAAGAAATCAACTGCAGGGATGAATCAGTTTGAAGCCCTAATGACAAAGCTGTCATTTGAAAGTGTTCTGTCCACCTCGAATCTCCATGTTTCAGAACTAAAAGAGATGGTAGATCTAGTTGAAAACTCCGGTCTCTTGTTGTGGGCAACCTCCATGCCCAAGCTCATGCTGAAGAGAGATGCCGCTCTATTCTACCTCAACATTATTGATGAAGACGGCCTCTACTCATCTTCATTTGACATGGACGTCGAAGGCGCAGACGGAAAGTTTGATTCAGCAACCGTCAACATCAAGCTCAACAGAATGCTGCGAAAGGTGTTCAATCTGTCCAGCATAGGAGAATTCATTCCAGACGATTTCAGTCGTGAGGAAGTGGATGAATTTCTTTGTCAAGAGGTGCTCATCTCCCCAGAGCCTTACCGAGCGAGCATGTCAAAGCTCCTGCTCAAGCCAAAGTACAGGTTGCTACTGGATATCACGCAGAAATGCATCTTAGGGATAGCTGGATCTCAAGGAGAGATCAGCATTCCAAAACTCAAGCCGATGATTGCCATGATCAAAGGCGCAAACGTCAACTGGTTTGACTTCTTACTCAACCGTCTGGTCAAGGAGTCTGAGAAGATCAAGTTCAACTCCACCAGGACGACGTTTTCAACATCAGAGCCACTGTATCTCTGCTCCAAAATTTCTTTCTTGATAGAGCAAGCTGTGAAAGGGCACACAGTAAAGTGGGCTGATTCAGAATCGTTTCTAGAAACGAAGATTCTTTTCCAAAGAATAAGTCAAGTCAATGATCTTCTGAAGAAGCAGCCTGCTGTGAGTAAAAGCAAGAAGCATCTGGAAGGATCAGAGGCAGAAGTTCCAGCTGAGAAGAAACAAAGAAAGAGGAAGGCAGCTGACCCCAAACCAGCTGGAGGTCCAGCTGAGAAGAAAAGAAATACAGCTGTCACTCCAAGTCAAGCGATGGTGATTCTCTCCCCACAGCCAGTGTCGGCCTTCAATCAATACGGATCAAACATCCTGGCCGAGATGGGATTGAATGATGGATTGTCATCCAGCTCAGAGGAAGAGCTGGATAATCCAAGAAGCTCTCCCCAGCCATCACCACCTCACAGCTCTCAGTTAAAACAACCTTCTCCTCCACTCAGCTCTCCAACCAAAATGCCATCACCTGTAAGAGAACAGGCAGATACTCAACTGGCTGAAGCTCCTTCACAGCCAGCTGACACCCAAGCTGAACCCTCTTCCTCTAATCCCAGCTCACCCCCAAAACAGCCATCACCCAAAGCTCAATCTTCTACACAGTTGGCTGATGCTTCTTCACAGCCAATTGTGAACACATTTGAACCTGTTCCTCAAATCTCCACAGAAACAGAGGAGAGTGATTCTTCTGCCTCTCCTTCACTCAACTCCACTGGCTCAGCCTTTATGGAAGCCATGTACGAGGACTTGCGCATTACAGGGATTAAGAGTGTTCTAACTCAGTATCCGATTCTGGCGCACCTGCCCATCGCCATCGTCAAAGTTGGAGATCTCAAGTTCTATCTGGCTACCAAGATGGCAACCTGGTACCAGAATGAGCAGCTGATCGAGACCTTTTCCTACGAAAAGCTGAAGACGGATGAAGCACGCCTCCAGCACACTTTTGGCTTTGGAAGTCTGGAGGATGCATACTTGCATCAAGATGATCTCATCAGAGGAATAATAGAAGTGTCTCAGCAGTACCCCAAGCCGCACCCAGCTGAAGTATGGGAATCAGCCAATAAGCTTCTAACAGCAGCGGGATGGGAGATACATTCTGGAGCTGACAACTCCAAGGAAGTCTCACCTGAGATTACCAAGGAAGCTGTACCTGATGACACAGCTGAGGTAATAATCATTGAAGAACCACCTGATGCAACAGCTGAACCAGAGAAAGCTGCCCCTCAGAGTCCAAATGCCAATGACACTCGCTCACTGGTCGAGATCGAGGCAGACAAACCCAGTCATGTTGAATCTGAAACTCAAAATGACTCAGCTGTCAAGCTCTCAACCGCAATGAAAGAAGCAATATCCAAAGAGGTTGAAGAAATTCTATTTCAGGACAGACTGAAGTCTCAAGTAGACATCGTCATGCGATTCTCAGCTCTCGATTGTCAAGTTCGAGAACAACAGCGGACAATCGATGAAGTCCATAATTTTGCTCAAAATCTTCAAGAAAGCACCAGTCAAGATCTCAGGCAATCTCTCGTTTCTCAACAAATTGATCAGTCAATTCATCTAGAGAAGAGAGTCCCTGAGATCATCTCAAATCTTCAAGCTCCACTGGTTGACAACATTGCAAGTATCTCAAGCCAGCTGGAAGCTCTCAAAAAGACCACTCTCTCCAACAGCGCTGACATCCGCCAACTATTCAACTTTTTCAAAGATCTGGATGCTCAGTTCAGAGCTGGAAGCAGCAGCAATGCTCAGCTGAACCTTGCCACAGCTGACAACACAGCCAAGATCGCTGATTTTGAAACAGCTCTCTCCAAGCTCAACACAACAGTTGCCAACCTCTCTGCCTCCCTTGTTGATAATGCCAAAAAGGGGGAAGATCAGAATGAAGCTGGAAAAACAAGTGAGAGGGAAGTTGCAGCCAAGGGGAACCTGTGCAGCAAATTCAGAGGGAAATCGACGATTTTGCCAAAGAGTTGGATGAAGAAGAGACAGAGCCAAAGCAGCCAGCCAAAGCAGTCAAAGAGACATGGAGAGAAAAGATGGTTGCTCTTGCCAAAGCATGTGGACACAAGCCTGAAGAATACAAAGACTATCACTGGCTGTGTAACTTCCACAACGAGCAAAGAAAAGAAATGCAAGAGCTGGATAAGATTATTAAGAAGAAAGCTGAATCGCTCAAGCCTGCTGAGAAAAAGCAGAAGAAGAAAAGGCAGAGCTACAGGCAAGCTAAGAAGAAACAAATCCAAGCAGCCTCAGCTGATAAGAAGAACCCAGATGATATCAATGAAAACTAGGAAAGATGCAAATCAGAATTCATCAAAGAATTCTACTACTTGAATCAGTTCAAAGGCATGGATCCAGAAACTGCTTTCCAGGATTATTTCCTCGAACTTCATGAAACAGATACAATGATGGCAAGATCAATTGCCCTCTATGCCAAGAGTAACAACATCCAGCTGAAGGCTCCCAAAGTCAAACAATTGAAGCCTCCTTCCCTAGCTGGAACAAACCTTCCTGACAAGGCCCAAATTATCAAAGAAGTTCTTCACTGGGCTGGCGAAAGAGGAATTTCAAAATCGAAGAATCAAGCTGAATGGAAGGAGCTGAAAGAGTTCATCTACAACAGATATGGTCTCAAGACTGACCATCAGATTGATGAACAAAGGAAGCAGCAAAGCTGAAGACCCAGCCAACTGGGAATTTTTCTTTTGAACTTTTGTATTTAGAAAGTTGTAAAAATTCTTCCTATTAATGAAAAGTTCATTTTATCAAAATCAACCTGAAGACAATCTCTCTTTGTCCAAGCTCTGAATATATTAACCTGCTGTGCATGTTTAATCTTACGAAACCCCGTTTCCTGTTAAGGGGGAAGCAATTTTGTTTTTCCAACATGGGGTTTTGGCATCATCAAAAAGGGGGAAATTGTTGGGAAAATTAATAGAGTTTTGAAGTGATACCAAAACTCAGCTGACCCCAACCGAGTAGATGTTTGTACAAACCCAAGCATTTTTGCAGCTCACCTGTTTGAGCTTATAGAATTTCTATGTTTACAGGTGGTCGCTGAACACAGCAGAAGACCCAGCTGAGTACACAGCAGGGTAAGCCAAGTCGAGTGATAAGTAACGTTATCCAGATTCAAGACGATCAAGTTCTTCCAGACACAGCTGTAGGAAAGACCCAGCTCGTGTGACAACTCAGCTCTACGTCAAGACCCAGCAGAGTTCAAGACTCAGCTCAGCGTCAATGATCCAGCAGAGTTCAAGACAGCTCAGAGTCACCAGCACAGCAGAGTCGAAGTCAACTTAAGATAAAGTCAGATCTGATCTGGACCATTAGGAACTCGACATCTCAGCACCTAGAAGTCAGACCTAGGATTGTTTTACGAGGAAATCAAGGAAGAAGACAAGATCAATTTGTCAGAAGTTAGGTAGAGATTCAGAACGGCTCTTTCCAACGGCTAGTTCTAATCTCTCCCTATAAATATGAGTCTTCTTCATCATCAGAAGAAGTGAGATAGACAAGAGAGAGAAAATATACAAGAGAGGTTAATAGAGAAAGAAGTCTAAACAAAGATCAAAGATCTCTCTGAAAAGCTTCAAGATCCAGCAGTCTTCATACTTATGAGTTATTATTTATTCTCAGGCTGCTGAAGCTCTCTCCCACTAGTATCTAGGCATATAATCCTTCCCATCATAAGCCTAGAATTGAACGAGTTCATCATACTCATTGTTCTTATTTGTAAGAACCCGTTCATAGTTGGAAACCCCAAAACCAAACCCTCAAACCCAGAAAAAGGTTAGGTTAAGGATGAGGTTCTGTAGTACCCGCAAACTACAGGTTAGGTTCTTCAGTACCCGTAAACTGAATGTAGGCTTCAGCTGTGCCCGTAAACAGTCTGGTTACGTTTCGATACAGTACGCGTAAACTTGTATCCAGCTTGAGGAACTAAGCTGCAACGCTTGCTGGCTGCGCGAAAAGTCAGTGGTATCCTTAGTGGATTACCAGAGGTTTCTGGTCGTGGACGTAGGAGTAGTTTCTCCGAACCACGTTAAATAGCTTTGTTCTTTCCTGTTTTATTTATGCATCCAGCTAACCCATCATAAGCATTCATTCAAGCTGCATAAACTGACTAACTGAAAAGAGAAACAAAGCTTTGCAATATATTTGAAGCAACAGACGGACTTTCCAAAAACCCACCACATTCCGCACACAGCCAGCTGTGTCGATCAAGCTGCCTTCCAGCTGGATCGAACACAGCCAGCTCACTCAAAAGAGTTTTAATTGGAAAAGTTTTTAAACCTTGGTGTATTCACCCCCCCCTCTACACCAAGGCATCCGTCTCGGGACCATCATATGATGTTAATGAAGTAAATAGAATCAAGAGTTAGTGAATTAAAAGCATGATTAACCCTAGAAACCCTAGAAAATCGAATTAGGATTTCTTAAATTAGGGTTGGAAGATTAATACTTAATTAAATGAAATTAAATGAAGAAATGAGCTTAAGATGATAATTAAGTATATTAGAAATTAAAAAGAAGAGAAGATAATTAAAGAAATATTAATTTTAATATAACCGAAAATTTAAAATAAATAAATAAAATATTAATTAAATTTTAATTAAGAAATTAATTGCATTTATGAACTTCTTAATAAAAATTAAGTGTTATATGATTTTCTGGAAATTTAATTCAAAATAATAAAGATTTTCTATTTTTGGTTGATTTTCCCGATTTGGGAGTTTATATGTTTAATTAAGTTAATGTGTGTGTTTAAAGTATAATTATGTTTGTTGTGATGAAATAAGTGTGTGGAATTAATTTGAGAATTTTCTGAATCCGTTAGACGAATTAAAATCGATTTAGTCAATTATGATGAATAGAAATTTATAAACGTTGATGTTATATGAGATTTGATTGATGTTTGATGCTTAATGAGGAATTAAGATAGATTAAGAACGTTTGAAATGTTAAGATAGAAATTCTCGAATTTCGTCGAGTTTCGGCGTAGAAATTCGAATCGAATTACGTTAGGTGTATCGAAATAATTATTCGATAAAAGATTTACGTTCTAAAATTCGTTATCCGTTTTGATTTAAAGGAGCTAGTGGAAGCGGGAGCGGAAACGTAAAGTAAAGAGATCGACAAGCGTTAAAGTTTAAAGTAAAGCTTAAAATTATCAGGTGGGCTTTCTAAACTAAAATATGTGAAAAGCATGATATCGTATGTTTTACAAAGCTTTGATACTTGCCAAATGATTTTTAAAATGTTTAAAGTATGTTACCATCTACTTCAGAAAGACGAATTCGGTTCCACGCAAGGTGGAATCTGTGTACACATTGGTAATCGTGCGCATTTCTTTGATAGGCCGATTATTCATAATCGTGAGCCTTTCCTTGATATGCCGATTACAAGTGATTGAGAAAGAGGCCTCTTTCTCATCACCATTATTTATTTGTAGATATGGTTCATACTGTTATAAATGTCTGCAGACAAATGAGTTTTGAAAAGAAAATATTTTTAGCATGTTACGAGTTGTTTTCAGAAAATCCTCGTATTATGTTTTCTAGCAAGTTTTCATATATAGCTGTATTCAGCAAAGTTTTCAAATGTTTTCGGCATGTGTTCACTGAGTACGTAGTACTCAGCCCTGCATGTTATTTCTAAAACGTGCAGGTTAGCAGGAATGTAGATGACGAGGGCTGGATGGACGTCGGTTGTTGTTAATGTTTTGATAAGTAAAGAGCCTAGATTATATGTCGTCATACATATAATCTCTCGTATTCCCCTGCTATGTTGAAATGATTTGATATACTATAATGATGTTTTAAATTCTGGATTCTAGAATTAAACTATGATGAAGTCGTTTAAACCCTAGAGTCGAACTATGTTTTGATAGTCGAACTCTTTTTGACGAACTTGAAACAGTTTTTCTTTATCATGCTTTCTTGATCCTCAAATAAATTCGTCATCTTCTTGATCAATTGTCGGTTATTTGGTTGATCAGGTCTTTTGATTCCGAGTGATTTGAGTTATGTTTATTGATATGTATGTCATATTGATTTCAGTTGATCGTCTCGAGTCATATATGTCATATTATTCTAAAATGGTGAATTGTTGAGTATGGTTATTCTTTTGAACGATAGCCGGGTCGCTATCTTAAATTCATTTGTTAATCATAAATTGTGTAAGTCGTGGGACCTACCGGCCTTGACATCTGATATCGGGGTTCGGGCTGCAACATACTATTAAATCAAGATCATCCAACCATTTCTCAAATCATTCCAAAAATTTTCGATACATATATATATAAGAAAGAAAATGATTCAACCATTAAAATGAATCAAAACTTGGAAGAGTAGACATCATTCTTACTTAGCTACTTGGGAAGGTGAAGGATTAAACTTGATCTTGATCTTGAACTTGAAGATGAATCAAAGATGGAGTGTGTGTGAGTGTTGATCGAGAGAGATGGCTGCTATGTTTGTGTGTGTGCGTGTGAATGAGAGAAGTGAGAGTGGTGAGATATACATGTCAATATAGGTTAGAGTAGGATAGGTTTAATATTTTAATGTTTCTTAATTCTTAAGTTTAGTTAATTATTTAATTGCTTTCTCTCGTCAACTAATTATCAACGACGAACCCTCCGATAAACTCTTAATTTCTCAACACAAAAATTTAGTTTAAGGTTTCACGAACCTTAGATAAAAATCTCACAAAAAGAATCGGAGATTCGAAGCATTTTCAAATCGACCGAAACTAAAATTTTAAAAGATAATTTACGTAAAATTTCACGTAATTAAATTAAATTCTTCTTTTAGTCAATTAATAACTAAACATTTATCATCTATTGATAAATTTAAAAACTTCTTCGTTTCGGATTAACCGAGACGATAAAAATTAATTAAAACTCATTTTTCCGGTAGAATATATCTGTCGGGTAAAATTTTCGGAAAGAAAATTTTTATTTTACTAAAATTCTTGTCTTTCTCATAAGATTAATTATTTTAATTACTCAAGAAAGACGGGATACTACAAGTTGTCATCCAGCTGAGTCGAACACAGCAGGCTCTCTCAAAAGAGTTTTAACTTGGAAAAGTTTTTAAACCTTGGTGTATTCACCCCCCTCTACACCAAGGCATCCGTCTTGGGACCAACATTCGACTATAAATTTTTAACCCTAACTCTCTTTCTTTCTATTCATTCGGACTGACCTGTTGGTTTCGTACTAAATTGACATCCCTACTTGTAAGATGGGGATTTGTTAAGATTTATCATGTACAATAATAAATAATGGAGTGGTATCCCCTCAAAAAAATTGTTAGGAACATTATATTATATGATATATATAGTTTTTTGCCTCCAAAAAGTGTTAAAGAAATGTATTGAAATTGTCAAAGAAAGGGAACATAAAAAAAGATATTGTTTTTGTGCTGACATTTAAAATGAAAGAAAAAGGGAAAGAAACGGGCCAAACGGCGCCACATCAAGCACGACAGCCGCTGCTGTGGATAGTGGCACAGTAGGGGATCCCTCCACATGTAATATCGGGGAGGGATCCCTTACTATGCCACTTTCCACAGCAGCGGCTACTGTGCTCCATGCGACGTTGTTTCGTGCTTCTTTGTTTCTTTATTAATGTCATCTATTGTTTCTTCTTTTTGTTCCCTTTTTTTGACGATTTCATTTCTTCTTATCTTTTTCCATAGTTTTCAAATTTTTGAAACTTTAATTTAGATTTTATTTTTTTGTCATACAATTCATAATATCTTTCTTCTCATTTATTCTCGTCTATTTTATTTCACAGAATTAAAAACAATTCCTTTCTTTTAGTTTATTTATTTTTATATTTTTTAGATTTTGAAACTTGAACTTTTTTATTTTATTTTTTTGTCATAAAATAACATACAATCATTAGAGATGTCAATCGATTAGTCAACTCAATTTTTTGAACTTCATCTGGCTCCGGTTATTTTTTGTTCAAGCTAATTGGGCTAAAAAAATTTCGACCCAAGTTCTAAACCTTCAGTTTTTGGACTAGCCCTTCGGCTAAGAAGTTAATGAAAAAAAAATTAGCATGTATAAATTTTATTGATAACCATATTCTTGTAATGAAAATAATTTGTTTTTTTTATCCAATACACATAACCACATATTAAATATAGATATGAGTGTCGTTTCAACTTAAACTTACTATAGAAGTAAGTATTGAACATACATTTTCTCTTAAATGATTATCTTTATTTTAGTTTCACATAATTTTTTTACTAAGTGTTGGAGCAAAAAGTAGAGAAATGAACATATTCCATATAAAAATTAAAACGCATTACACATATATTTAAACAATAATTTGTTATCAAAGTCAGTAAAGAATTAAGTTACACAATTAAGTAATCAAAAACTTTAAGTTAATAGGGTCAACCCATTCGATTTTCGGGATAGTCCTATCCGGCTAGAGCTTTTTCGGTTTGGGTCAATCGGACTAAATTTTTTTAATTTTCGACTATAAATTTTTAACCCTAACTCTCTTTCTTTCGATTCATTCGGACTGACCTGTCGGTTTCGTACTAAATTGACATCCCTACTTGTAAGATGGGGATTTGTTAAGATTTATCATGTACAATAATAAATAATGGAGTGGTATCCCCTCAAAAAAATTGTTTGGAACATTATATTATATGATATATGTAGTTTTTTGCCTCGAAAAAGTGTTAAAGAAATGAATTGAAATCGTTAAAGAAAGGGAACATAAAAAAAGAAATTGTTTTTGTGCTGACATTTAAAAAGAAAGAAAAAGGGAAAGAAACGGGCCAAACGGCGCCGCATCAAGCACAACAGCCGCTGCTGTGGATAGTGGCACAGTAGGGGATCCCTCCCCAGGTAACATCGGGGAGGGATCCCCTACTATGCCACTCTCCACAGCAGCGGCTGTTGTGCTCCATGCGACGTTGTTCTTTGTTTCTTTATTAATGTCATCTATTGTTTCTTCTTTTTGTTCCCTTTTTTTGACGATTTCATTTCTTCTTATCTTTTTCCATAGTTTTCATTTTTTTGGAACTTTAATTTAGATTTTATTTTTTTGTCATACAATTCATAATATCTTTCTTCTCATTTATTCTTTTCTATTTTATTTCACAGAATTAAAAACAATTCCTTTCTTTTAGTTTATTTATTTTTATATTTTTTAGATTTTGAAACTTGAACTTTTTTATTTTATTTTTTGTCATAAAATAACATACAATCATTAGAGATGTCAATCGATTAGTCAACTCAATTTTCGAACTTCATTTGGCTCGGTTTTTTTGTTCGGGTTAATTGGGCTAAAAAACTTTCGACCCAAGTTCTAAACCTTCGGTTTTTGGACTAGCCCTTCGGTCAAGAAGTTAATGAATAAAAAATTTAACCATATTCTTGTAACGAAAATAGTTTGTTTTTTCTTATCCAATACACATGACCTCATATTAAATAAAGAAATGAGTGTCGTTTCAACTTAAACTGACTATAGAAGTAAGAATCGAACATACATTTTCTCTTAAATGATTAGTTTCTCATAATTTTTTTACTAAGTGTTGGAGTAAAAAGAAGAGAAATGAACATATTCCATATAAAAATTAAAACGCATTACACATATATTTAAACAAGAATTTGTTATCAAAGTCATATGCAAAGTAAAGAATTAAGTTACACAATTAAGTAATAAAAAACTTTAAGTTAACAGGGTCAACCCATTCGATTTTCGGGATAGTCCTATCCGGCTAGAGCTATTTTCGGTTTGGGTCAATCGGACTAAATTTTTTTAATTTTCGACTAAAAATTTTTAACCCTAACTCTCTTTCTTTCGATTCATTCGGACCGAATTCGTCGGTTTCGTACTAAATTGACATCCCTACTTGTAAGATGGGGATTTGTTAAGATTTATCATGTACAATAATAAATAATGGAGTGGTATCCCCTCAAAAAAATTGTTAGGAACATTATATTATATGATATATGTAGTTTTTTGCCTCGAAAAAGTGTTAAAGAAATGAATTGAAATCGTTAAAGAAAGGGAACATAAAAAAAGAAATTGTTTTTGTGCTGACATTTAAAAAGAAAGAAAAAGGGAAAGAAACGGGCCAAACGGCGCCGCATCAAGCACAACAGCCGCTGCTGTGGATAGTGGCACAGTAGGGGATCCCTCCCCAGGTAATATCGGGGAGGGATCCCCTACTATGCCACTCTCCACAGCAGCGGCTGTTGTGCTCCATGCGACGTTGTTCTTTGTTTCTTTATTAATGTTATCTATTGTTTCTTCTTTTTGTTCCCTTTTTTTGACGATTTCATTTCTTCTTATCTTTTTCCATAGTTTTCATTTTTTTGGAACTTTAATTTAGATTTTATTTTTTTGTCATACAATTCATAATATCTTTCTTCTCATTTATTCTTTTCTATTTTATTTCACAGAATTAAAAACAATTCCTTTCTTTTAGTTTATTTATTTTTATATTTTTTAGATTTTGAAACTTGAACTTTTTTATTTTATTTTTTGTCATAAAATAACATACAATCATTAGAGATGTCAATCGATTAGTCAACTCAATTTTCGAACTTCATTTGGCTCGGTTTTTTTGTTCGGGTTAATTGGGCTAAAAAACTTTCGACCCAAGTTCTAAACCTTCGGTTTTTGGACTAGCCCTTCGGTCAAGAAGTTAATGAATAAAAAATTTAACCATATTCTTGTAACGAAAATAGTTTGTTTTTTCTTATCCAATACACATGACCTCATATTAAATAAAGAAATGAGTGTCGTTTCAACTTAAACTGACTATAGAAGTAAGAATCGAACATACATTTTCTCTTAAATGATTAGTTTCTCATAATTTTTTTACTAAGTGTTGGAGTAAAAAGAAGAGAAATGAACATATTCCATATAAAAATTAAAACGCATTACACATATATTTAAACAAGAATTTGTTATCAAAGTCATATGCAAAGTAAAGAATTAAGTTACACAATTAAGTAATAAAAAACTTTAAGTTAACAGGGTCAACCCATTCGATTTTCGGGATAGTCCTATCCGGCTAGAGCTATTTTCGGTTTGGGTCAATCGGACTAAATTTTTTTAATTTTCGACTAAAAATTTTTAACCCTAACTCTCTTTCTTTCGATTCATTCGGACTGACCTGTCGGTTTCGTACTAAATTGACATCCCTACTTGTAAGATGGGGATTTGTTAAGATTTATCATGTACAATAATAAATAATGGAGTGGTATCCCCTCAAAAAAATTGTTAGGAACATTATATTATATGATATATGTAGTTTTTTGCCTCGAAAAAGTGTTAAAGAAATGAATTGAAATCGTTAAAGAAAGGGAACATAAAAAAAGAAATTGTTTTTGTGCTGACATTTAAAAAGAAAGAAAAAGGGAAAGAAACGGGCCAAACGGCGCCGCATCAGCACAACAGCCGCCGTCGTGGATAGTGGCACGCAGGGGATCCCTCCCCGGGTAATATCGGGGAGGATCCCCTACTATGCCACTCTCCACAGCAGCGGCTGTTGTGCTCCATGCGACGTTGTTCTTTGTTTCTTTATTAATGTTATCTATTGTTTCTTCTTTTTGTTCCCTTTTTTTGACGATTTCATTTCTTCTTATCTTTTTCCATAGTTTTCATTTTTTTGGAACTTTAATTTAGATTTTATTTTTTTGTCATACAATTCATAATATCTTTCTTCTCATTTATTCTTTTCTATTTTATTTCACAGAATTAAAAACAATTCCTTTCTTTTAGTTTATTTATTTTTATATTTTTTAGATTTTGAAACTTGAACTTTTTTATTTTATTTTTTGTCATAAAATAACATACAATCATTAGAGATGTCAATCGATTAGTCAACTCAATTTTCGAACTTCATTTGGCTCGGTTTTTTTGTTCGGGTTAATTGGGCTAAAAAACTTTCGACCCAAGTTCTAAACCTTCGGTTTTTGGACTAGCCCTTCGGTCAAGAAGTTAATGAATAAAAAATTTAACCATATTCTTGTAACGAAAATAGTTTGTTTTTTCTTATCCAATACACATGACCTCATATTAAATAAAGAAATGAGTGTCGTTTCAACTTAAACTGACTATAGAAGTAAGAATCGAACATACATTTTCTCTTAAATGATTAGTTTCTCATAATTTTTTTACTAAGTGTTGGAGTAAAAAGAAGAGAAATGAACATATTCCATATAAAAATTAAAACGCATTACACATATATTTAAACAAGAATTTGTTATCAAAGTCATATGCAAAGTAAAGAATTAAGTTACACAATTAAGTAATAAAAAACTTTAAGTTAACAGGGTCAACCCATTCGATTTTCGGGATAGTCCTATCCGGCTAGAGCTATTTTCGGTTTGGGTCAATCGGACTAAATTTTTTTAATTTTCGACTAAAAATTTTTAACCCTAACTCTCTTTCTTTCGATTCATTCGGACTGACCTGTCGGTTTCGTACTAAATTGACATCCCTACTAAGATGGGGATTTGTTAAGATTTATCATGTACAATAATAAATAATGGAGTGGTATCCCCTCAAAAAAATTGTTAGGAACATTATATTATATGATATATATAGTTTTTTGCCTCGAAAAAGTGTTAAAGAAATGAATTGAAATCGTTAAAGAAAGGGAACATAAAAAAAGAAATTGTTTTTGTGCTGACATTTAAAAAGAAAGAAAAAGGGAAAGAAACGGGCCAAACGGCGCCGCATCAAGCACAACAGCCGCTGCTGTGGATAGTGGCACAGTAGGGGATCCCTCCCCAGGTAATATCGGGGAGGGATCCCCTACTATGCCACTCTCCACAGCAGCGGCTGTTGTGCTCCATGCGATGTTGTTTTGTGCTTCTTTGTTTCTTTATTAATGTCATCTATTGTTTCTTCTTTTTGTTCCCTTTTTTGACGATTTCATTTCTTCTTATCTTTTTCCATAGTTTTCAAATTTTTGGAACTTTAATTTAGATTTTATTTTTTTGTCATACAATTCATAATATCTTTCTTCTCATTTATTATCTTCTATTTTATTTCACAGAATTAAAAACAATTCCTTTCTTTTAGTTTATTTATCTTTATATTTTTTAGATTTTGAAACTTGAACTTTTTTATTTTATTTTTTGTCATAAAATAACATACAATCATTAGAGATGTCAATCGATTAGTCAACTCAATTTTCGAACTTCATTTGGCTCGGTTTTTTTGTTCGGGTTAATTGGGCTAAAAAACTTTCGACCCAAGTTCTAAATCTTCGGTTTTTGGACTAGCCCTTCGGTCAAGAAGTTAATGAATAAAAAATTTAACCATATTCTTGTAACGAAAATAGTTTGTTTTTTCTTATCCAATACACATGACCTCATATTAAATAAAGAAATGAGTGTCGTTTCAACTTAAACTGACTATAGAAGTAAGTATCGAACATACATTTTCTCTTAAATGATTATCTTTATTTTAGTTTCACATAATTTTTTTACTAAGTGTTGGAGTAAAAAGTAGAGAAATGAACATATTCCATATAAAAATTAAAACGCATTACATATATATTTAAACAAGAATTTGTTATCGAAGTCATATGCAAAGTAAAGAATTAAGTTACACAATTAAGTAATCAAAAACTTTATGTTAATCGGGTCAACCCATTCAATTTTCGGGATAGTCCTATCATGCTAGAGCTATTTTCGGTTTGGGTCAATCGGACTAAATTCTTTTAATTTCCGACTATAAATTTTTAACCCGAACTCTCTTTCTTTCGATTCATTCAGACTGACCCGTCGGTTTCGTACTAATGACATCCCTACTTGTAAGATGGGGATTTGTTAAGATTTATCATGTACAATAATAAATAATGGAGTGGTATCCCCTTAAAAAAATTGTTAGGAACATTATATTATATGATATATATAGTTTTTTGCCTCCCAAAAGTGTTAAAGAAATGAATTGAAATCGTTAAAGAAAGGGAACATAAAAAAAGAAATTGTTTTTGTGCTAACATTTAAAAAGAAAGAAAAAGGGAAAGAAAAGGGCCAAACAGCGCCGCATCAAGCACAGCAGCCGCTGCTGTGGATAGTGGCACAGTACGGGATCCCTCCCCAGGTAATATCTCAATTCATTTTCTGTCTTTGCAGCAAGAGTGACTTGTTTCTATGTTTTCTCGAAAAACGAGTACTTACACTTGATCATCCATCTTTCGAATGGCAGCCTGAAATGGACACCAACCGCTGGAGGTTTTTCTTGTTTAGTGTTTTGGGATGGCAATTTTTGTATTTTAGATGTGATTTTCTTCAGAGATTTTGTGTTGGGCCTTCTTTCTTAGTCTTTTTTTTCTTCCTGCTGTTCTTGAAGATATGGAACTCGCTGTGTATACCCTTTTAATGAAAGTGTACTATAAGATCAGTTCGATTTTCGGGATAGCCTTATCGGGCTCGGGTTATTTTTTGTTCGGACTACAAATTTTCGGTCCTAACCCTAAACCTTCGGTTTTCGGCTAGCCCATCGGGCCAAGAAGTTTACGAAAAAAAATTAACATATATAAATTCTCTTCATGACTATATTTTTATAGTAAAAAATAAGTCGTATTTTTTCATCCAAGAAACTCGATCTTCTATTCAATGCAAAAATGTGTGTTGTTCCAACTCTATTTTATTTAATAACTAATAAATAACTCGTGAGAAGTTAGAATTTGACATACGTTTACTTAAATAGTTATCTTTATTTTAATTTTGAATCATAAAGTTTTTTTTATCAAGTGTTGGAGGAGTAAAAAGATGGAGAAGTGAACATATTCTAAATAAGAAAGGCCAAATAGCTTCTAAATTCTTAAACTATCACCAAATTCTGGTCTGACACTCGCAAAATGAACCTTAGCGAATTATATACCAAACAATTGATTTAATCTGAAATTGCTACTCCGATGAGTTTCCGGCGAATTTGATGCTGACATGGACACCTGAAAATCCTAACTGGCAAAATTAAAACGGCGTCGTTTCAGAATTAATATATAATTAAAATTTAAAAATAAAATATTAAAATTAAATTTCCTTTATTCTCTTTCCTCTCTCTATCTCTTCTCTATCGGTCAACTAGGGATGGCAACGGGCCGGATCTGGACTGGATCCTATTGGATCCAAATCCAGATCCGAATTTTTTGCTTAGATCCAGATCCGGTCCGGATCCGTCGGGTTCGAAAATCTGAGTTCCAGATCCAAATCCATCAGATCCACGGGTCTACGAATCTGGATCCGGATCCGTTTTAAAAAAAAATCAAATAAAATCAATACAACACAATTATAAGTATCCAAATTTCCAAAATAAAAAAGAGTATATTTATTTTTTAGATTAGGGTTTTCGTTATTACTTATTAAAAAGGAGTATATTTTTTTTTTTTTAATTATAAAATAAAATATAGAAATAAAAGTATAATATATATATATATATTAATAGTATGGATCTGCGGGTCGAATCAGGATCTGAAAATTCAAGATCCAGATCCGACCCGAATTTTTTTATATGGATCCAGATCCGGCCCGGATCCGTCGGGTCCAAAATTTTGAGATCCAGATCCGAAAAAACGGATCCGGATCCACTGAGGTGGACCGGGTCCAAGATCCACTGCCATCCCTACGGTCAACTCTCCTCTCTTCTCTCTCGCTCAACAGCCGACCACCAACAATCCACAAACCAGCAATCTTTTGCGCTCGTCTCCCTCTCACCTCATCTCTCTTCTTCGTCGATTTGCAGATTCAAGAAATCAGAAACCCACCTCAAGAGATTTGCAGGTTCAAGAATTCAAAATCAAATTCACGGGCAGCTGCGGCGGTTGAGTTTCTGGGCAACTGCGAATGCCGAGGTTGGTTGCCGCGCAAATCTGTCGCTCGCCGAGCAAGATATCGATTTCCGGCAAGCAAGAAAATGGGGTTTCGAAGAATTTGAGGACGACAGTGAGAGACAGTGTTGCCGAAGCTCCAAAAGCCGAATTGGGAAGCTCGATGCCGCCGAAGAAGAAGCTGCGGATTCTGGTGGCCGGCGACGGGATTGGTGGGCTGGTTTTCGCGCTGAAGGGACTTGATGTGTTGGTTTTTGAGAAGGATTTGAGTGCCATTAGAGGGGAGGGGCAGTATAGGGCCCAGAAAAAGCAAAAATTTTGAAGCCTTATTCCCCATATTTTTCCGGTAACCACAACAATGGCAGGCCAATCAAGGAAGTGGATGATTCAAGTGGCGACGATTTGGATTCAGGCGTTCACTGGAACGAATTTTGACTTCTCGGCGTACTCGTCGGAGTTGAAGGCAGTGTTGGGGGTGTCACAGGTGCCCGACAATTGGTGGGTTTTTTCTTGGCTGAATTGCTCAGATTTTGTGTTCATTTGAGGTAGTTGGATTGTCACCTTATTGTTTGTTTGATTGGAGTTTTTGGGTTTGCAGATTTGCAGACGGGAGGGAGAAGGAGAGAGGGATGAGTGAGAGAAAAGAGAGGATAAGATGTTGTGGATTTTACAATTTTATTTTTTTTATTATTTTTATTTCTATATTAACAAAACTACGTCGTTTTGTTCTCAAATCTTAATTTATTTGCCAGGTTGATGCCACACAGGTGCCATCGGGATATATCATGCCACATAAGTAAAATTTCCAAATCCTCTTCACCAGAAACTCATCGGAGTAGCAATTTCATATTAAATTGATTGTTTGGTATATAATTCGCCAAGGTTCATTTTGCGAGTGCCGGATCAGAATTTGATAATGGTTTAGGAATTTAGAGGTTATTTGGCCAATAAAAAATCAAAATATATTCATACAAAATCGGTTACTTGGACCAACCTGCAGATTTTCGGGATAGTGCTATTGGGCTCGGGGTATTTTCATTTCGGGTCAATAGAGCTAAAAAATTTCGGGCTAGAAAATTTTGGCCCTAAGTTAACCTGCCTTTTATTTCGGTCTACTCGGGCCAGCTATCGGTTTCGGGTTAAATTGACATCTTCTATAAGTATCTATTGAAATTGAGTAATCATCAATTCCTTAAAAAACCTTCATCTATGATGTACGGATTCTTCTAAAAATACCATATTGCCGTATCGGATTCTTGTTATGGTGCGATTCTCGTGCAATTTGCACCCGATTCGCCACGTGGCATATCCTTCCAAATAATGAATAAAAAGTAATCGGATTCGCGAATCCTGTGTGTAAAATTCGCGAATCCCATGGGTGAAGAAAGTGTATGAGGTCGACTTTGATAAATTTATTTGAATTATGGCTTTTCTATTGGACTAATGATATTTGATTTAATATTTTGTTACTTAATTAAATTACATAATTGAAAATGCTTAAATTTTTTGTTAAAGAAAATGAATTACATACATATGATTTATGAAAATTTAAATTTCTAATTAGTTTATAAGTGTTTGGTATATATAATAAAATATTAATACTAGATGTATCCTTGCCAAATCGCACCCTATGATTTTTAAAATTTCGTATCCACGTACCCGTATCGTATCGCCCCCGCACCCGCTCCCATGCACCCATGCAACATAGGCCTCCATCACCCACCCCCTTAAAAGACCCTTTTAAGGGGAGGGGTGTCCAACTTGTATGTCGAATGCAAAATTTTTTGTAAGTCGATGTGGGACAAACGGAGAATTTCAACAATATATATCCAATGAAATACTAATTTCATTTGGTGCATTTTGAGATTATTTGATCATTTATTATCATGACTATTACTATAATCATAGTAAGATGCTTGGATTTTTATTTATTTATTTTGGCTTCACTGTATAAATTTGATTGGTGAATTTACTGCTTGTCATTTTGGTTTTGAGCTTAATTGATTAAAAGGCTCTATCGAACGATTGAAAGGTTTATAGGTTCAAATTTTGTTAATGTCTTTAATTAGGTTGAATTATTTTGAGACATTGAAAAAAAGTTATGAGTTTTCAATCTTGGTAACTTCTTTTTAGGTCAAATTATTTAGAAAATTCGTATAAATAATTACTAAGCAGCTAAAAACCCTAGAAAAATTACTGCTACAAAAACCCACTCATTTATACCCTTTATTTATTTATGTTGATACAAGTGTTCGATCAAAATCATTTGTTGTCCAACAATATCATATTATACATTTATACGTGACATAATTAAACAAAAAGTCAACTAAAGTTACATTATATGCAAATATAGAAAGTTCTATACCCTTTTGAATTTCTCCCATTTTTATATCAGTTATTACGTTGTTTTTATATTAAAATCAAACAACATTTGAGCCTAAAATAATTATAAGTAGTTGAACATATTTATCTATACGGAAATAGCCTTTATCTTGAAGTATTTAATCATTTCTAAGTGACCAACAAATAAAATTTTCCTGTTTGATTACCAAACCCTACCTATCAATTCTACCTCAATTACTATATATACACATACACTAACTAAATATATTCACCAAATCATTTTCAAAATCATACAACCTAAAGCAAAAAAAACATGGAGCATCAAATTAGAGCCATGCAACAAGGAATCAAGATTGCAATCTTCATCTTCTCTCTCTTCATCTCCCAAAATCTTGCACAAGTGCAACAACAACAGTGCATGAATCAGCTTCAACCTTGTCTAAACTATCTCAATACCAAAAACCAGCCACCGGATAGTTGTTGTCAATCTCTCGATTATGTTATTAAGTCGATGCCCGAGTGCTTGTGCGCCATGATTAGCGTTCAGGGCGCTAATCAAGCCGAGCAAGCGGGGATCAACGTCACTGAGGCACAAACGCTGCCCGGGAGATGTGGGCAGCGTATTAACCCGTTAGGGTGCGTGACGGGCACTCCCGATACGAGAAATAAGAATACGATTCAAAGTTCTAGCAGCTTGCAATTAGGATTTTCGGGTTTGAGTATAATTGTTGCTGCAATATTTGTAATTTTACTGGCTTTGTAGTATATTGCTGGGTGATTTGTGGTTATGGTGTTGAAGTCATTCTATATTGCTTGCTTTTATGTGTGCAAATATTAAAGTTTTTCATTTTCCGTTGTAATTGAGGAGGTGTGAATTTCTTGTATCAGGTATTCATTTTTTCATAAGAAAGTTTAGCAATGTTTATTGTTGGTTATACAACAATTTTTCTCATGAATTAATTTTATTTAAGTCAATTTAAAATATAATTGAGGTGGAGTTGGGTGCGGTCGGATCCGAATTGTCACTTTTGTTCAAAATAATCGACCCTCTTTTTCAGGATAATTGTCACTTGATATTTTAACTAGAAATAGAGTAAATAAATTGTCGTGTTATTACTTCTTTATTGTTATTTTTCTTTATAATAATTGTCACTTTTTATTTGAATGCATGGTAAAACAGACCACACCTATTTTTTTTTTTTAATACATTGTGTGTGTGTAACTGTGTATACTAACAATATATGATATGTATATTATCCCAAATTAATTGATCGGTTTCACTGTTCGAGCTCTGTTGAACTACACTTATTATATATGCGAAATGTTCAGAGAAAACATGTAATATTAATAACCCTTTAAAAAGTTTTCATGTACTCGAATGTTCTTCGAATATTAAATTTAATTCATATTTAATTCGAAATTGATATTCAAATTATTTGATTCGATTTTTTAGGAGTATAATCTAAATATAATATTGTTCGAAAATTTGATTCGTCTATAATATTCCATTTGGATTTATAAAATAATATTATAAATAATATGTGGCAATATCTAATGCATTTAAGGGTTGTTTGGTTGAGTTCCAACTAGATTATACGGACTCATGAGGGGTTATTTGATTGGATGGACTCGACCTGATACTTAGCTCATGATACTGTCATGAAATAATTTAATAACATTGTTTTGGTGATATGGAAATCCCAATTAAGATTCCGGTTGCTAGCTTGGACTTTCCGGTGATAGAAATCACTTAAAAGGATAAAATTGTCACAAAATTCAGTTTATGGGCAGTGTGTAGTATCCCGCCTTTTTCATAACCAATCTTAGTAATTAATTAAGATAATTAATTAGAATATTTAAAATGTGAGAATATAGTATAAAGTTAAGTCCAGGCAGATAAAATTTTTCGGCAGCCCTAAATTGCTGAATTTTGATGAATTAAGTTTTATTTTTGTTTCGGTTAATCCGAAATGAAATATTAAAGGTGTTTATGATTATGTGCTATTATATTTGCATTATATGTGAAATATGTGCCATTTTTGAAGTATTTGATTTTTAGGGATTTATGAATTTTCTCCGGAAATTTATTTAATTTTCGGATTTTAATTCCGGAAATTTTTAAAGGAAGTTTATATTAGGGTTTGAGAAACCCTAATAAATTTATATGTATAGAGAGCTTTTTAATTTAAAGCCTCTATGATTATTTATATGATGAATGATCAATTAATTAGAGAATTAATTGATCGTTTAAAATGAGATTTTTATGCTTAATGTTTAATTAATTAATTTGATGTTTAATTAATTAATTTGATGTTTAATTAATTAATTAAGTTAAGATATTAAGCATAATTTTTCCTAAGAAATAAAGCTTGTAGTAAAAGTTTAATTATTATCTCTTAGTTAAATCTTGATTGATAATAATTAATGATTAATTTAATTATTAATCTAAGATTAGTAATTAAATTAGCACATGATAAATAACTAACACTAATACCTATTATTTAATTGCTAAATTGGTGCCACCTAAGCTTATCCCCAACATAATGATGAAGGATGTTGGGTGACTAAGCATGTAAGTTAGCAAGATTCAATGTATTCTTATTAGATAAGTTAGTATTTAATTAAGGCATCTCTCATCTCTTCTATCTCTCATTTCTCTAGCTGCAAACACGACACACACACATTCAAACACACACTTAAAAACACACTAAACAGGGGATTCACATCCACGAGTAAAGAGAAGGAATCAAGATTATTAGTCAAAGGAAGTAGTAGTAAAATCATCTCAAGAGGTGAGATTTCTCATTAGTTAAGCAAATAACTCAAGGTTTAGTATCAAATACATATTTCATAAATTTTTATAAATTTCGAAAATTATATATATGTTGTAATATGGATTTGATCTTCAAGTATGATGATTAGGGAGTAATTTATATTACATTTCTATGATTTAATCATTGAGAAATCAATCCTAGCATCAATTTTTATTTTTCGAAAAATATATGAAATAAATTAGAAAATTTATTTCTTTGATCCTATAGTTGAATTGATGAATTATATGAGGTTCTATGATGATTATAAACATGTTTATATATTGAGTTAAATGTTTGAAGCATAAATGTTTTAAGTTGTGGAAATTTCGAAATATCTAGGGTTTGAAATTTGAGCTTTTTGATTTAGATGTTAAATGATGAAATTAATGATATAAGTGAGCTCACAATATTTAATTAAGTATGTGAGAATTTTGTTAGAATTTTTAGAGCTCAATTTCATAATTTTAAGAATGTTCAGCATTTAAAAATAAATTAAAGATAATTATTTAGAGCTTAAATTGATTAATTGAGATTATAATTAATCTCTAGAATATTAATTATACATGTTGAAATTTGAAATGGATAAAAATAAATAAATGTACCCTATTTATCATAAGGGCCGAATATATATATTAGGGTTTTTATTTTATCCAATCAAATTAAGTGATTAAGCTATAAATATAGCTTATTAATTATATTAACATGATTGGAAGTGATTAGAATGAAATTTGGATTTTAATTCTTAATTTATCAAAAGGACGGAAATATATATGCACAATAAAGACATGTATTTGATTTTTAATGAAGAAAATAATGTTAGAAATGGAATCTACGTTAAAAATTAAGTGACGTAGAATTTTTAGGAAATTTAATTAAGTTTGAAATTTAGAGTTTCTAGAGTTTAAATTGCTGGATTAAGTCAGCTGGATCCAAATTAAATGTCACTGATTAACCATTGATTGATTTACTCAAATTGGATTTACTGGATTTACTCACTGGACTCCAATTGGATTTACCACTGGACCTGGTCATTGGATTTACCTACATTGATTTACCCAAATTGACGTCCACAATTGATTTACCACTGACCTGGGCCAATTGATTTACCCAAATTGACCTGGGCCATTGGATTTACCACTGACCTGGGCCACTGGATTTACCCAAATTTGGATTTACCAACTGATCACTGGATTTACCAAAATTGATTTATCCAATTTGGATTAACTCACTGGTCCAACAAATTTCGCTTTTCCGTAATAATGGCTTTTTCCGGTTAACATCGGTCTTTTTCCAAAAATTTTGATTTATCCAGCTGATCTTTGCTCAATTTGTTTTCAGTTGTTTCTTTCGTAAACTCAAAAGTTAAATTATTAGTTATTTTTCCTAATGATTCGTTAATGATGAGTTTAAGTATTAATGATATGATAAGCTTAAGTGGTTAATGATGAAATAGGTGATTATAAGTTTTTAAATATGTCCTGAAGTTATAATCGATTAATTATCGATTAAGAAATTAAGTAAGAAAGAAAAAGAAATTAGACAAGTTTAGTTTCTAATTGCCGAGAGAGAAATCCTAGAAAAAGTCGGATTAAAGAAGAAAATATTAAATATAGCAGCGGTATTCCTTATTTTAATATTTAAACTTTTCTCGCTCTAATATTTAAATTAATTCTTAAATTGAAGGATCTAGCGGAATCATAAATTAAGGAAAAGCCGAGAAGTAAGCTAGTAGATAAAGTCGCCAGTTTAGGTGGGCTTTCTGAACTAAAGAAATAAAGAATGTGATATTATGATTATATATATGTGTGATGATTTTTAAATTGATTGACTTGCCAATGTTTAAAGTGTTTTTGTATGATACCCTCTATCAAGGAAAGACGAATTCGGTCCTACTTAATGTGGGATTTGTGTACACTATGTTGTAATCGGGAGCCTTCCTTTTTGGTGGGACGATTACAAGTGTTTGAGAAGGAGGCCTACTTTTCAACACACAAAAGTTATAGTAGATGTGGTACATACATAAAAAGTATTTTGACTGCAGTCACTTATATGAAAGAAAAAGGTTTTGGCAAGCACAGGTTTGTTTTTAAGTATTTATAAATACTTGTGCTATGCTTTATGGCAAGTTATCAATCTATAGCTCTAAGCAGCAGTTTTCAATTATTTTGGCATATGTCCACTGAGTGCGAAAGTACTCAGCCCTGCATATTATTTCTAAAATGTGCAGGTTAGCTTGGATGGGAAAGGAGTGTGCTGGGCGGACTTTTGTTGTTGACCTGTTGAGATTTTGTTGACATTGAGCATGGTTATATGTCTTCATACATATAACCAAAGATGTGTTATGTTTTTCCGCTGCAACACTCTGAACTTATTCAGTAACTGTTGTTCTATTATGATGATTGGGCCTATGACTTGATAAACTTTGTTTCTGTTGCTAAAACTCTGATACGAGATGGTGTTGTATTTTTGACCATTCTCGTTATTTTGATTTTGAACTTGATAATAATTATTATTGATGTCGTTACTTGATATTTGATTCAGATTGAGTTTGTCTTGAGAATATGATGCATTGAATGATTGATTTTGTTGGATAACTGGGTCGTTATCTTGTTCTTTGGTTAATCATAAATTGTGTACGTCGTGCGACCCACCGGCTTGGTCATCTTCATTCTAAGTCGGGCTGCGACAGAGTGGTATCAGAGCAGCTTGTCTGCTCTAAATCTAAGAAAATTTTTCTCTTGAGTCTTGTCTAGACTTGAATCTCTAGACTAGTTAAGTCTTAAACAACAAAAGTCCAGCACCTCATCTCATCCGGCAAAGTCAGGTACGCATTTAAAAGTTTTCTAATGTTTAAAAGTTTAAAGTTTGAATTAAGTTGAATTTATTTGAGATATATTTTATTTTTATGTTATATGTGGATTTAATGTTGTGGTTGTGAGATTATGTTTTGATGAGGTTGTTTTGTGACGACGTTAGTAAGCGAGATGATGGAACAATTGTGCAAGCAAGTTGGTTGTTTATCTTTGGAAAGTAATGTGAGCTTGGTACCACCTTTGGGAAGCGATATTGAGTAGGTGGAGATTGTGGATTCATGGAAACGTTTTTAGGCTCAGTGTGATTAATTTTTAAATTTTTTTTTATATATAGGATGGCAGCGCCGCCTGGCAGCGATGCGATGGAAGAATTTCGACATATCAGAATGAGTTATCGGGAGACCTTAGCTGAGATCCTAGCTCGATATCATCGTGTCTGGATGGAGATATGCGAGACAGGTATCTCGGGTGTGCATGGTATTATACGACTGGTTCCTCTTCTTCCAGAGGAATGGCAAGAATGGGCAGCTTCGCTGGTGTCACGATTTGTGACAAAGCAGTACTGGGACGACAACCTTTATGGTGATTGCCGAGGTTTCATTGCAGAGATCAGCTCTCGTTTTATGTGTTACGCAGCGCCACCTCCAGGACCCTACTGTGCACCTCCCAGTTTCACTGAGGAGGGTCTCTTAGCTGAGTTTTTACCACAGGATGATCCTATTCAGTTCATGGTTCCTCCCGTTGATCCCGAGCGGAGTTTATGACCCTTTGACTTCCTACTTTGGTGATGACCAAAGTGCTTTTGTTTCACAGCCTACCTTCCCGTCAGTTGGTATTGCTTCACCCACACCACTGACAGATGCTTTAGCATTAGTTCCAGTTCCTCCTACTTCGGATTACTACCCAGCACCTTTGCTAGAGGTAGCTCCTTTTTATCAGTCTATGGATATTCCTCATACTTTTGAGCCCTCAGATCTCCAGCCTTTCTACTACCCTGAGCCTCAGCGCTTAGACGAGGCCAGCTCGTCGAAGCCACGCCGTGACGACTCTGACGAGGATGACAAAGATGACCCAGCTGCAGAGGTTACTCTTGGATGGTCTGACCTTCGTCGTATTCCATTTAGCGAGTTAGGCTTTGAGGCTAGTTTCCAGCCGTCGGCGGGTGCCGATGTTACCAGGGAGATTCCGCTCACGTTGGAGGGAGACGTGAGAGCTGAGAGCGAGGGTGAGAGTAAGAGTTTCGAGAGTGTGACCTCAGAGGAGGATCCAGAAGAGGATCCAGAGGAGGACCCGTCAGAGTAGAGTTGTGATCCTTTGATAATGATTACTATGTTTATATATGTATGAAGTATGACGATAATGATGATGTAAATATGTGTGTATGTAAATATCTGATGCATAATATGGTTAGCTAGATCGGTAACGGAGTAGTAGTCCGTACCGCTAATGATATATTTTGTGTGATGTTAGGACATCACAGATAACATAGGGATAATTTTTGCTGTAAATAAATCCCTTATTTTGAAAAGACCTTTAAGAGGCAATTTTCTATATATGAAGAAAAAAAAATGACCAAAGCGGTCATTTAAATTAAGTTGTTGCCTCTCTAAAATGTTTAAGAAACATGTGAAGTTATGATGTTCTATGAGAAAAGAAAAGTATGAATGAAAATAAGTAAGAAGATGACGTAAAGAAGGAAAGAATTTTATGAAAGTAAGTTAAAAATAGAAAAGATCTCTTTAAAAATTAAAGTTGAGCTATTAAAGACAGATAAACTATTTGGTTAATTCAAGTTATGATGTACAAATAAAGGAAAGTTAAGAGATGGGATAAAAGAATAAAGTAAAGAATGTTATGGAGATAATATTTCTTTAGATGATAAAGAAAGAAGAAAAAAAAATAGTTCTATTAATTGTTTATATAAATGTTAAATTTATAAGTTAAATATCCTGCTGCTCTTTAAGAAAAGTTGTGGAAAACCGAGTGCTTTAATAATGATTGTCAAGTCAAGAAAAGTTATGAAATTAAGTTATGTTGCCATTATGTAACTATTAAGTAAAGTTATGCAAGTGATTATGATATGATATGATATGAATTTCTTGAATGATGAGTTTCAAGATTTAATTAATTGCTTTGTGAAGAAATTGCTTATGCAATAAAGAATAAGATGAAGATATTAAAATGAATAAAGTTAATTCTTGATGATTTTATATTTTCTTAAAATCAGAATGCCTCGTAGAAGAAGAAATAGGGTAGAAGAAGAAGAACAGCAACAGCGAGATCCAACCCCACCTCCTCAACCTGAGAGGAGAATTGAAGAACTTTTTCTTCGGCAAAATCCCCCAACTTTTGACGGAAGAGGAAGTCCGTCAGAGGCTGAAGAATGGATTCGTGCTCTAGAGCGAATCTTTAAGTTTCTTCGATGTGATGACCATGAACGTCTCACATGTATGTCTTATCAGCTTAAAGGATCTGCAGACTACTGGTGGGAAGCTCGCCAGAAGACTTATACTCCAGAGCAACTTGAAAATCTTACTTGGGAGCAATTCAAAGAAGCTCTTTTTGAAAAGTACATTCCGAGAAGTTATCGTAAACAAAAAGAAAATGAGTTTGCAAATCTCAAGCAAGGAAAAAAGACGGTGTCAGAATATGACCGTGAATTTTGTGATTTAGCTCGTTTTGCCCCTGATAAGGTTGATTCAGATGAGAAGATGTCCGAGCTTTTTCGTGCCGGACTTAGACAAGATATAAGAGTGGTCTTAGCAAGTCAAAGTGCTATGACCTATGTGGAAGCTTTAAATCGAGCTTTAGATATGGAGCTGGCTATGCAGCCAGAGAAATCAGTTCAGATTCCAGTACTTCCCCAAATTCAATCCCCAGCGGCTGTTAAACCGCAATTTTCACACCAAAGCCAAATTCAAAAAGGAAAGAGAAAATGGAATACTGGAAATCAACCTATCAAGAAGCCATGGTATGGGCAGAGTCAGCAGCAATCGACCCAAGTAAAGTTTAAGGTTCCTTTTGTTGGTCAAGGAAGTTCGTCTCAGAGACAGCAAGGAATTTCTGCATGTCCCAAGTGTGGAAAGATGCACCAGGGAATTTGCAGAGCAGGAAGTAATAATTGCTATGCATGTGGGCAACCAGGGCATTATTCTTATCAGTGCCCAAATAGGCAGCAAGGGACTGGTGGAGAAAAACCTAACCAGTATCAGCCTCCGTATTTAAAAGCCATTGAAGGAGTTCCTCAGATGCAGCAACGTCCGCGCCAAGTGCCTCGCCCTCAGCAGCAGCAGCAACAGCCAAAGAAGCAGCAAACCATGCAGCAAGATCGGCAGCATCATCAGAGAATTTTTGCTCTTGAGCAGAAAGCAAGTGTCAAAGATCAGGGCAATCTGGCAGGTATGGGTCAGATAAATGATGTACCTGTTATAATTCTTTTTGATACCGGTGCATCACATTCTTTTATATCAAATGCATGCGTAGATACTCTTGGCCTTAAAATAGAGAAAGCTAATCAGAACTTAAGAGTATCGACCCCTGTAGGTAAATCTACCTCAGTCACGCATGTTTGCCCTAATCTAGAATTTGAGATTGGTTTCCTTAAGATGTCAGCTAAGACCCTAAATCTAATTCAAATGTGGGACGTAGACATCATTTTGGGAATGGATTGGCTAACCGAAAATTTTGCTACCATTCGGTGTAAGCAAAGGCAGATTTATTTTCATGCCCCTGGAAAAGAGCCAACACTATTCTTTGGAATAGAGAGAAGCAAGAGAGGAATGCCGATTATTTCGGCAATTCAAGCAAGAAGACTGTTGAGAAGAAAAGATGTGCAAGTATATCTTGTTTATCTCAACAAAGATGAAAACCAAGAGAAGAAAATTGATGATGTAGTAGTAGTTCGAGAATTTAAGGATGTTTTTCCTGAAGTTTTGCCAGGATTACCACCAGATAGGCAATTGGAGTTTACCATTGACCTTGAACCTGGTTCAGCCCCAATATCAAAGGCGCCGTATAGAATGGCCCCGAAAGAATTGCAAGAATTGAAGATCCAGTTGCAAGAGTTGCTTGATCTTGGATTTATTAGACCTAGTGTTTCCCCGTGGGGAGCACCAATTTTATTTGTCAAGAAGAAAGACGGTAGTCTAAGAATGTGTATAGATTACCGAGAATTAAATAAGTTGACATTAAAGAACAAGTATCCTTTGCCAAGGATAGATGATTTGTTTGATCAGCTCAAAGGAGCCAGTGTATTTTCAAAGATTGATTTAAAATCTGGCTATCATCAGTTGAAGATTCGTCAAGAAGATATTCCAAAAACTGCTTTTCGAACGAGATACGGCCACTACGAATTTGTAGTAATGCCGTTTGGATTAACAAATGCTCCGGCGGTATTCATGGATCTTATGAATCGAGTTTTTCATGAATTTTTGGATAGATTTGTCATAGTCTTTATTGACGACATTCTTGTGTATTCAAGAAGTGGGCAGGAGCATGAAGAACATCTCAGAATTGTTTTAGAAACGTTGAGATCAGAAAAGTTGTATGCCAAATTCAGTAAGTGTGAATTCTGGCTAAGAGAAGTAAATTTCCTCGGACATGTTGTTTCTTCCGAAGGAATTAAAGTAGACAATTCTAAAGTGCAAGCAGTTCAAGAATGGAAATCTCCAAAGTCACCCCATGAGATTCGTAGTTTCTTGGGTCTAGCAGGTTACTATCGGAGATTCATTGAAGGATTCTCAAAGATAGCAAGGCCAATGACCCAACTCCTGAAGAAAGAATCGAAGTTTAAATGGTCTCCTGAATGCGAGGAAAGTTTTCAAGAGCTTAAGAAGAAACTAACCACCGCTCCAGTTCTAGCAGTGCCAGAAGCAGACAAAGATTTTACCGTTTATACGGATGCATCAAAGAATGGATTGGGTTGTGTCTTGATGCAAGATGGCAGAGTTATTGCTTATGCGTCACGACAACTCAGACCTCATGAGGAGAATTACCCAACTCATGATTTAGAGTTAGCAGCAGTTGTGCATGCTTTAAAAATTTGGAGACATCATCTTTATGGAGCTAAGTGTGAGATCTTTTCAGATCATAAGAGCCTCAAATATTTCTTCGAGCAAAAAGAGTTGAATATGAGGCAAAGAAGATGGCTTGAGTTGGTAAAGGACTACGATTGCAAAATTTCCTATCACCCAGGAAAAGCGAACGTAGTAGCCGATGCCTTGAGTAGAAAGAGCAGAACTGAGTTAGGATTTCTACTCACTCAAGAAAAAGAGCTTATTAAAAGTTTCAAAAAGTTAAGAATAGAAGTGATTCTACCACCTCAAACTACAGAGCAAATAATTGCAGCTTTGAAAATAACTTCAGATTTGAAGGTGAGAATTTCAGATGCTCAAAGAAAAGATGAAAAGTTGGAACATTTGAGACTCAAGATTCGCAAAGGAGAAGCTGAAAATTTTCATGAAGCTGGAGATAACACTCTCCTATTTAAAGAAAGGATTTGCGTTCCCGATAAAGAAAATTTAAGAGCCGAGATCATGAGAGAAGCTCATGAAACGCCTTATACAGCTCATCCTGGAAGCACCAAAATGTATCAAGACTTAAAGCAGAAATTTTGGTGGGAAGGAATGAAGCGAGATATAGCTTCATTTGTAGAGCGATGTTTAGCGTGTCAACAAGTTAAGGCTTTACATCAACGGCCTTATGGAAAGCTCCAGCCGTTGGAAACTCCGGAATGGAAATGGGATGGTATTACAATGAATTTTGTAACCCAGTTACCAAAGTCTAAGAAAGGAAACACATCCATATGGGTAATAGTGGACAGATTGACAAAATCTGCTCACTTTATACCAATTCCAGAAACATACGGAGCAGATAAATTAGCCCAGCTGTACGTTCGAGAGATCGTGCGTCTGCACGGTGTACCCAAGTCGATCACTTCAGACCGAGATTCAAAGTTTACTTCTCGTTTTTGGAGAAGTTTACAAAGTGAGATGGGTACCAAATTAAATTTCAGCACTGCATTTCATCCTCAGACGGATGGTCAGTCCGAAAGGACAATTCAAATTTTGGAAGATATGCTCAGAACTGTTGTGTTAGACCAAGGTAATCAATGGGAGCAAGTTTTGCCTCTCGTTGAGTTTGCATACAACAACAGTTATCAAATGACAATTGGCATGGCACCCTATGAAGCTCTTTATGGAAGAAAATGTAGGTCACCACTTTATTGGGATGAAGTAGGTGAAAGAAAAGTTTTAGGGCCCGATGCTGTAGAAGAGATGATCAAAATTGTCCGTCAAATCAAGCAACGGATTAAAGAAGCGCAAGATCGTCAAAAATCCTATGCCGATTCTCAAAGATCTGAATTAGAGTTTGAAGTGGGAGATAAAGTATTCCTAAAAGTTTCGCCTTCGAAGGGAATTTATAGATTTGGCGTAAAAGGAAAGCTTAAGCCACGTTACATAGGGCCGTATGAAATCCTGGAAAGGATTGGTCAAGTAGCGTATAAGCTAGCTTTACCACCAAGTTTTGGAAATTCGCATAACGTGTTTCATGTATCCCAGTTGCGCCGATACATGTTCGACCCTAAGCACGTTATTCAGCAGGAAGAAGTAGTCCTCGAACCAGACCTCAGTTATGAGGAGAAACCAGAAGCGATCTTGGATCGAAAGGTCCAGCAGTTAAGGAATAAATCAATCGCCTCAGTAAAGGTTAAGTGGAAACACCACGGGTTAGAGGAAGTTACATGGGAACTTGAAGATAAGATGAAAGAGAAGTATCCCGAGCTTTTCGTTTGAGGTAAGCAGATTTCGGGACGAAATTTATTTTTAGGGGGGAAGAATGTAGTATCCCGCCTTTTTCATAACCAATCTTAGTAATTAATTAAGATAATTAATTAGAATATTTAAAATGTGAGAATTTAGTATAAAGTTAAGTCCAGGCAGATAAAATTTTTCGGCAGCCCTAAATTGCTGAATTTTGATGAATTAAGTTTTATTTTTGTTTCGGTTAATCCGAAATGAAATATTAAAGGTGTTTATGATTATGTGCTATTATATTTGCATTATATGTGAAATATGTGCCATTTTTGAAGTATTTGATTTTTAGGGATTTATGAATTTTCTCCGGAAATTTATTTAATTTTCGGATTTTAATTCCGGAAATTTTTAAAGGAAGTTTATATTAGGGTTTGAGAAACCCTAATAAATTTATATGTATAGAGAGCTTTTTAATTTAAAGCCTCTATGATTATTTATATGATGAATGATCAATTAATTAGAGAATTAATTGATCGTTTAAAATGAGATTTTTATGCTTAATGTTTAATTAATTAATTTGATGTTTAATTAATTAATTAAGTTAAGATATTAAGCATAATTTTTCCTAAGAAATAAAGCTTGTAGTAAAAGTTTAATTATTATCTCTTAGTTAAATCTTGATTGATAATAATTAATGATTAATTTAATTATTAATCTAAGATTAGTAATTAAATTAGCACATGATAAATAACTAACACTAATACCTATTATTTAATTGCTAAATTGGTGCCACCTAAGCTTATCCCCAACATAATGATGAAGGATGTTGGGTGACTAAGCATGTAAGTTAGCAAGATTCAATGTATTCTTATTAGATAAGTTAGTATTTAATTAAGGCATCTCTCATCTCTTCTATCTCTCATTTCTCTAGCTGCAAACACGACACACACACATTCAAACACACACTTAAAAACACACTAAACAGGGGATTCACATCCACGAGTAAAGAGAAGGAATCAAGATTATTAGTCAAAGGAAGTAGTAGTAAAATCATCTCAAGAGGTGAGATTTCTCATTAGTTAAGCAAATAACTCAAGGTTTAGTATCAAATACATATTTCATAAATTTTTATAAATTTCGAAAATTATATATATGTTGTAATATGGATTTGATCTTCAAGTATGATGATTAGGGAGTAATTTATATTACATTTCTATGATTTAATCATTGAGAAATCAATCCTAGCATCAATTTTTATTTTTCGAAAAATATATGAAATAAATTAGAAAATTTATTTCTTTGATCCTATAGTTGAATTGATGAATTATATGAGGTTCTATGATGATTATAAACATGTTTATATATTGAGTTAAATGTTTGAAGCATAAATGTTTTAAGTTGTGGAAATTTCGAAATATCTAGGGTTTGAAATTTGAGCTTTTTGATTTAGATGTTAAATGATGAAATTAATGATATAAGTGAGCTCACAATATTTAATTAAGTATGTGAGAATTTTGTTAGAATTTTTAGAGCTCAATTTCATAATTTTAAGAATGTTCAAGCATTTAAAAATAAATTAAAGATAATTATTTAGAGCTTAAATTGATTAATTGAGATTATAATTAATCTCTAGAATATTAATTATACATGTTGAAATTTGAAATGGATAAAAATAAATAAATGTACCCTATTTATCATAAGGGCCGAATATATATATTAGGGTTTTTATTTTATCCAATCAAATTAAGTGATTAAGCTATAAATATAGCTTATTAATTATATTAACATGATTGGAAGTGATTAGAATGAAATTTGGATTTTAATTCTTAATTTATCAAAAGGACGGAAATATATATGCACAATAAAGACATGTATTTGATTTTTAATGAAGAAAATAATGTTAGAAATGGAATCTACGTTAAAAATTAAGTGACGTAGAATTTTTAGGAAATTTAATTAAGTTTGAAATTTAGAGTTTCTAGAGTTTAAATTGCTGGATTAAGTCAATTTGGATCCAAATTGATTAAGTCACTGGATTTACCCATTTGGATCAAATAAATTGGATTTACCAATTGGACCTAAATTGGATTTACCTAATTTGGACCTGGGCCATTGGATTTACCCAATTTGGACCCAATTGGATTTAATGGACCCGATCATTGGATTTACCCAGCTGGACTTAGTCGGCTGGATTTACCAATTGACCCGGCCATTGGATTTACCAATTTGGACACGATCCAATTGGATTTACCCAATGAACCGATCATTTGGATTTACCCAGAATTTGAACCCGTCAATTGGATTAACTCGGTAGGTCCACTCGGTTTTCCGGCCGGCTTTTTCCAGTTAACTCAGTCTTTTTCCAGTCAGCTTGATTTATCCAGCTGATCTTTGCTCAATTTGTTTTCAGTTGTTTCTTTCGTAAACTCAAAAGTTAAATTATTAGTTATTTTTCCTAATGATTCGTTAATGATGAGTTTAAGTATTAATGATATGATAAGCTTAAGTGGTTAATGATGAAATAGGTGATTATAAGTTTTTAAATATGTCCTGAAGTTATAATCGATTAATTATCGATTAAGAAATTAAGTAAGAAAGAAAAAGAAATTAGACAAGTTTAGTTTCTAATTGCCGAGAGAGAAATCCTAGAAAAAGTCGGATTAAAGAAGAAAATATTAAATATAGCAGCGGTATTCCTTATTTTAATATTTAAACTTTTCTCGCTCTAATATTTAAATTAATTCTTAAATTGAAGGATCTAGCGGAATCATAAATTAAGGAAAAGCCGAGAAGTAAGCTAGTAGATAAAGTCGCCAGTTCAGGTGGGCTTTCTGAACTAAAGAAATAAATAATGTGATATTATGATTATATATATGTGTGATGATTTTTAAATTGATTGACTTGCCAATGTTTAAAGTGTTTTTGTATGATACCCTCTATCAAGGAAAGACGAATTCGGTCCTACTTAATGTGGGATTTGTGTACACTATGTTGTAATCGGGAGCCTTCCTTTTTGGTGGGACGATTACAAGTGTTTGAGAAGGAGGCCTACTTCTCAACACACAAAAGTTATAGTAGATGTGGTACATACATAAAAAGTATTTTGACCGCAAATCACTTATATGAAAGAAAAAGGTTTTGGCAAGCACAGGTTTGTTTTTAAGTATTTATAAATACTTGTGCTATGCTTTATGGCAAGTTATCAATCTATAGCTCTAAGCAGCAGTTTTCAATTATTTTGGCATATGTCCACTGAGTGCGAAAGTACTCAGCCCTGCATATTATTTCTAAAATGTGCAGGTTAGCTTGGATGGGAAAGGAGTGTGCTGGGCGGACTTTTGTTGTTGACCTGTTGAGATTTTGTTGACATTGAGCATGGTTATATGTCTTCATACATATAACCAAAGATGTGTTATGTTTTTCCGCTGCAACACTCTGAACTTATTCAGTAACTGTTGTTCTATTATGATGATTGGGCCTATGACTTGATAAACTTTGTTTCTGTTGCTAAAACTCTGATACGAGATGGTGTTGTATTTTTGACCATTCTCGTTATTTTGATTTTGAACTTGATAATAATTATTATTGATGTCGTTACTTGATATTTGATTCAGATTGAGTTTGTCTTGAGAATATGATGCATTGAATGATTGATTTTGTTGGATAACTGGGTCGTTATCTTGTTCTTTGGTTAATCATAAATTGTGTACGTCGTGGGACCCACCGGCTTGGTCATCTTCATTCTAAGTCGGGCTGCGACACAGTGGCAGAACCATAAATTTTTCTCTAGCGGCTGACGAAACAATAATTTTAAAAGTTCTAAGTAAAATTCAAAAATAAAATAAGAAGTGAATAAAATTTTTAGAACATACTTCGTCCGTCCACTATAAGTGTAACACTTTGGGTTCGACACGTGTTTTAAGAAATGGTTAGTAGTTTGGTTTTGAGTAGAGAAAGGGTTTCACTATAATAAATTGTTGTGATGTTTAAAATAATGGTAGTAGGTGGGGTCATTTCCCAAAATAAAAAGTGCTTCACTTATCATGAACGTACGCAATACACTTATTGTGGACGACGGGAGTATATAATATTGTTTAATTATATCACAAAGTTTTAAAAAATCAGAAATTAAGATTAAATATATATAATATTTTCCCTCTATTTTCATATTTATAAAGTTCTACATAGTAGTTTCATTAGCAATTATACAAGAACTACAAATAATTTACAATTAACTATCACAATATTCTAATAACTTGTGTAATTAAGAAAAAGAAAAGTAATTATATATAACTAAACTTATCTTCTCTATACGTCCAAGGATCAAATTCTAAATAACTAGATCTTCTTCAATAATATAATATACTCCCTCCGTCACAGGTTAGTTGTGGTTCAACTAATATTTTATACTTCACAATAAATCAAATATGCACCACACTTTTGGGGGACGGAGGGAGTAGCAGTTATTAATTTAGCCTATAAATTCATAAACTTTCAATTTGTTTGATGTTTAATACGCATTTTCAACATGAACTAAATCTAAATGAGGTAGTTTTAGGTATTAAGAAAGTAAATCATTGTGTACAATATCTGTCAGGAATCCGGATAAGGAAACTAAACCTCCAACCATTACACAATCTAAATGTGCACATAATATTTGCTTTGCAATGCAAAAGGGAGAAAAATAAGGAAAACAGAAAGAAAAAAAAAAGTACTGAAACAGAAAAAGTAAATCAGCTGAACTAACCACTTGTATATGACCACAAAAAAAAGGCCGAATGGCCTGTAAAATACCCAACTTTCAATAAATTTTGGTTTTACACACTAGGTAAAGATCCTGCGTGATAAATATCACAATTTATTCTGATTTTGCAATCGGGTCGATTTCCCCCGAATTTGATGCAGATGTGGCTGCCGGGAAAATTTATGTGGCAAAATCAGACGATATAAAAAACGGTGTCGATTTAAACTTGCCAAAACAATGCCGTTTTTATCCAAATTTTAAATCATTTATATCCCTAAACTTGAAATCATTAACCCTAAATTGCATCTGCTAGGTTACATGCTAACAGAAGAGGGAAGAAAAGAGAGAAAATTGCATTCAATTTTTATCTAATAATTAAAACGACAACATTTAATGACATGCTGGTGCATTATTTTACCGCAAAAGTACCATCAAATCCTTAATTAAAATTTCACTAGAACACTTTGTCGGTTATAAAATGAGAAGAAATTGAAAGTTTGGTATTTATCACGCAGAATCTTTATGTGGTATGGAAAATCAGAATTTATTGAAAGATGGGTATTTTATAGGCCATTCGGCAAAAAAAAGGCATATAACTGGAGTAGAGGATAGTTACAACTGTAACTCAGCATCTTTGTAATCAACAATCTTCAGCTCCGCTTCGCTTTCATCCATCTGGAAACGAGGCTTAGGGTATGGAATATAACCGATGGCTATGCGTTTCATTTGTCTATAGCTTAGATTATGTTCTCTCCTTACCTTCTTTGGCTTTCTCACACTGCACAAAAACAAAAACAAAAAGGAAATATAATTATGCGGGCAAATGAAAAGACTTAATCAAATATATATCCCAAGAATTTAATTTGTAGATTGCACACAGAGCTAGCTAATTAAAGAATTATACTCCCTCCATCCACGAATAATATGACTATTTTTGGGCGACACGGGTTTTAATAAAAGTTTGGAGTTGTTAAGTGAGTGGAGAAATAACCCACCTTTGTTGTACTCCCTCCGTCCCATGATAAGTGACTACTTTCTTTTGGGCACGGGTATTTAGGAGAAGAGTGTTTAAAGAGTAAAAAAATAAAAAGTGGTGGAGCCCACATCTTTTGTGTGAGAGAGGGTGTTTCCATATTAGGAAAGTGACCACATATGATGGGACAACCCAATAAGGAAATGTGGCCACTTATGGCGGGACGGAGGGAGTAGTATTTAGTTTAAAAGGTAAGTGAGTATGTAGGATCATGTGCTAAAACGAAAGGCAAAAACTCCTGTACATCGTGATGTACCATACATCCGGTTCAACCCGACCCGCGACCCGCCCGGTCAACGTTGACAGGGTTGACTTTTTATTTATTTTTTATGTTTTTTAAATTTTTTTCCAAGAGTCGAGCGAGGGAGCCAAAGGCCTCGAAGCGAGCTAAAAAACATTAATGTTGCCACAATCATTATCTATAAATTAAAATCGGAGCCGAAGGAGGAAAGGAAAAAAAAAACATAAAAATCAACGGTCAAACATTGACCGGGTCAGGCGGGTCGGGGTCGGGTCGGGTCGGGTTGATGTATGGTGCATCATGTTGCACATGAGTGCAACTCAAAATAAAATAGTCATATTTTTCGTGGACGGACATATGATTATATTATATAATAGTATCAATCTCTTAATTACCTTTCTAAACGCTGGGAGAACTCAAGTTCTTTAAGCTCGTTGATATCCTCACAATCAATGCAACGAACTTGAAAGGCATCATCTCCATAACTCCGTTTCTCCTCTTGCATCCGTCTGCCGGAGGCCGCCATGGCTTTCGTACAAAGCTTGAGCTCTATTAGCTCAAGCGTCGTAATTTCTGTGAAATCGTCTGGAATTTCACACAGACGCCAACAAGCACGAAGCAGTAGGATCTTGAGCCTAGGAAAGTGACTGCTTAGGATGTTCCATTGCACGAGATTTGATCCATCAAGGAGCAGACATTTCAGCTGGGGGAAGTCTCCATCACTAGTAGTCCAAACTCGTCGCTCAAAACTGAACTTTATCAGTTTAAGCACTTCCAGATTAGGAAAAGGACCAGTAATGTTGATGTAAGGCTCATAACGACCCCAACCGATCAAGGTTAACTTCTTGAGCGAGGTCGGAACAACAAGGTTAGTGTCCCCAGAATTAGGCCAGTGGGTTTCTAGTTCCAACTGCAACTTCTCAAGTTGACGGAGATGTACGAGGTTATGCAAGAGTAAGTCTCCGGATCCTCGAAAAAAAGTGAGGCGCAGTTTTTTAAGGTTTGGAACCATGTTGAGGATATTAATTGAACACGTGAGGTTTTTCAGTTTGCCAAGTGTTTGCAGATTTTGTAGAGAGAGAGTGGGAACATTGTTGGGCATCATGAGTAACCAACAACCAGAAATGATGAGATGCCTTAGCTGCGGCATATTCCAAATTTCATGTGGCAGAGGACGATACAGAGACGCCTTGATGATTAAGGTTTGAAGACTTTGAAGGTTTGATACTGCTCTAGGAATCTGTTCATCGTAGCAGAAAGCAAGATACCTCAAATGAAATAGCTCGAAACATTGATCAGGGATCAATCGGGACGTAAATCGAACTTTTAGCATATCTAGGACCCTGAGCAATCTAAGACTTCCGAAAGAGCTAAGTGTATCTTGGAAGTACATCATAGTACGAATGGTTGAGCTAGGAATGTTGGCGAAAGAATTAAGATCAGAATGAGAAATACTTATCCTGCGCTCACGTTTCATGCTTTTCGGCCTACCCGAAATGTGCAGGAGAAGCCTCTCTTCCCGGGAGAGCTTTATGCACATTTCGCGTACCATATCATGAAGGCTGCAACTTTTGATTTTGCCATTAGACTTCCTCTTGGTGACTACAACGAGACTTCTTTCGACGAGATCCTCCAAATAGTCTGTTGCAGCGTCATCGGACCTTTTTGATGCAATTGGTTCCACAAAGCTTTCAGCTGCCCATAGCCTGATCAGGTTCGTGACCTTGATCTCGTGATCTTCTGGAAACCCTCCCATGTATAAGAAACATGACCTTAAATGATGAGGCAAATGATTGTAACTCAAAGATAGAATCTTCTCTATCTGCCCATCTCTTGTGGCAAGAGTTGATTTTACATTTCTTGCAATCTCCTCCCATGAAGCTCGAGTCCGACTCACCGTGGATAGGACTCCTGCAACCACCACTATTGCGAGGGGCAGTCCTCCACAGCTTCTTGCAATCTCCTTTCCAATATTCTCTAATTCAAAAGGAATATGATCTTGGGGTGCAGAAACCAGCTTCTGACAAAGTAGATGCCAGCTTTGATTCACATCCATCAAATGCATCTCATGAGAAGGGATAGAGGAATGAGCATAAGCAGCAACATTTGCTAACCTTGTAGTTAACATGATACGACTTCCATTCCTGCTATCAGGAAATAACATCTTTGCATAATGCAATACCTGTGTGCTCCACGTATCATCCATTACAATGAGAAACCTTCTGCCGATTAGGGTCTTGTACACTTTTTCTTCCATTTCATCATTGCTCAGTTCAGGGATTTCTGCCAGAGAATATTCATTGCCCTGCTGAGAGCTTTCTGCCATGGATTCATTCCTCCATTTTGGGTCGAATTCTTTCATGGAATCGAGGAGGTACAGAAGAATTCTTCTTTTGCTATAATCTTGTGATATTGTGACCCAAGCACGAATCTGAAAATGCTCCATGATTAATGGAGCCTCATAAGCATTTCTAGCAAGAGTCGTCTTGCCAATGCCTCCCATGCCAGTTATCGGGAGGAATTGGAGTTGTGGCGAATCTCCACAAAGCCGATCCATTATTTCTATCAAATCTTGATTCAAGCCAACCATATTAGTTTTTCCAGCATCGGCAACTTGTGATGATGATGATGATGATGATGATGATGATGATGATGATGAACTATCCCCAACAAAATCATCAAGAAGTGCATCTTTGATTGTGATGCTATTCTTAATCTCCACCAGCTCTCCCGCGATTGAATCCATTTCATCTCTTACTTTGTGTAACTGGAATTCAAACTTGACTCTTCTTAGTTGTGCAATCCAAAAGGTATATCTAAAGATGTAGTGGCGGATTTCTTCATTCATAAACCATTCAATAATATCTTCAGCCTCCATGGCTACATCCCTGATTCTTGCTTCCATTTTCTTGGCTTTCTCCGGAAAATCTTCAAGAAAAGCTCGGAATGAAATGACATATTTATCAAGAGATATAATATGTTGTTTTCCATTAGGAGAAATGGAACATCGATCATCATCGAGGATTTGATCAATGGTTTTTTCAAGCGAAACAAGAGTAGAATACGCCATCCCTACACACTCTTTGCTACAAGATTGTGCTAATCAAAGGTAGAATAACAAGCACAAGGAAAATAAATTATGCTCTAACTACAAGATTTCGCAGATGAAATAAAGGAACCGTAGAGGAATAAAGGAGAGAGACACAGACCTCTTACTAGCATAGATTTTGCAGATCCATAAAGGAACAATAACAATAGCAGGCAGAGAAAGAGACGACTCCTGCTACAGATCCATACTATTCTAATTTATCAGAAAGCTGTCAATTGTGATTGACTTTTGATAAGATTAGTAAATCTACATGTGATATATATGTGAATAGAGAAATGATATGGCACTCATTTTCGGTGAACATTTTTTATTTTTTATTTTTTATTGTTTTATATTCTAATCACTTAGAAATTTATATTGAAATTATTAAATTTTAATAATACATAAAAATCAAAGTTTAATTTGTTCTTTTCCCTCTAACTTCAAAAAAATGAATAAGATAAATCGAACTTTGATTTTGTATTTTATAGGTTTAATGATTTCAATATTAATTTAAAAAGTATTAAAATATAAAATAATAAAAAATTAAAAAGAATAATATCAATATAAAAAAATGGTGATTAATGCTTACGAAATATGCTTAGTGAAGGTGAGCGCGACATATCACTCTTCTGTGTGAATAATGAATATCCACTTTTGAGTTTTGATAAGGAAAGTATATGACTTGTTAGCTTCAATTTGGTTAGAGAGACTGGCCAGGGCAAAAAATCAGAAAACTACTAAACGTTAGGTACTTTGGACGCTGATTTTCTAATTGGGGTGCAAAACCAAAAATAGGACAAAGTTTGGGTATTTAGAGAGCCCTTTATTTTTATTTATTTTTTAGGTAAAGAGAGCCCTTTATTTAATTCTATCATATACTCATTCTGTCCTGCTCATATTATTTTTCTTTCTGGACTGTGTCACTCAAATTGTCTTGTTTCAAATAATTAAAGAATTAACTTTTTCCACTTTTTATCTTTTTATCCTTATTTTTAATTTTCGTATCAAACAGTAAAAAATAATATGAGCGGGAGGGAGGGAGTATATTGTAAGTTGCAAGAGTAGTACATTGGACTTTCTAATACTCCAAGATAACACAAACCGCACAAACACCGTGGAAAGGTACAACATGAGAAGCGCGTATTCGATTAGTTGTACACTGATCCGCTGCAGCTGATAATTCCACTCTCGCAGAGTCATGCTCTAAACACAATCAAGCTACTATCGCGCTCCAAATCTCTCTGACCAAAATTCTGATTAAAAAAAGAGAGATATATAAAGAAAAGAAGCTGTTTCGTTAGGATTTCTTTGCTCTTTCTTGGTCGATCGTCTCGCATTTACGAGGTTGGTATTCATCGTTGATTTTTCCTCTCGAATATTCCAGTTTCTATTCTAATTTCAGATTGTACGCCAATTTTGTCACCATTTGTTGATTATGTGTGAATTATTCGCATATTACTGTTATAGAAATGTTTTTATTTTGTGCAAGTGTTTTCTGGAATTTGAGGACTATCGCTGCTTGTGTTTTGAATTTTATGAGGCAATTTTGTTGGATTGATTGTCATTAATCTGTTTTCTGATTGGTATAAATCAATTGCGATGATAATAAGAAACGTTTGATGGCCATAATCCAGCTTGTTTGAGTCAAATTGTTGCGATGATATGTGTTGATGAGAATGTAGAACTGAGTATTTGTTGTTTTTCTTCACAAATGAGAACTAGTTTCTTTTTTGTCTGTCCCAATCAGGAAGAAGATATATATTGAGCTGGGAAATTAGAAGAAGTATGAATTTAACTCGATATTCAATTGACACTGATTTAGAAATTAGCATTTATATCATCATCATCCTACTTGATTGGTATTGTTGTGTTGTGTATTCTCTATTTGACATGAGTTCATATTTGACATAGAATTTTGGAGTAGCCAAAAACACTCTGAATGAAGCAATCAGGTGATAGTATATTTATTTACTGAAACGTATGTATATCCATGAATTGGAAAAAATTTGTGGATAACAGAAGATTTTAGAAGTTAGACAGTTCGTAAAAGACATTTTATTCTCTGTGAAGAGCACAAATATATGCATACTCTAATGTGTTAACAATCACTTGGAACACATCTTCTCCGTTGCATACTAAATTTGTCGTTAAGAGATTAAATTAAATTGGGTTGAGTGGACATGACGGAGAGTTGATACAGATGTATGATTTTATATAGAAGCGCTTGAATGTGTCTCATGTTATAGACTTGGTTATTACTTTAATTTCGGTTTTTACTGATTTTAGCCATACTATGCAGTTTGAACTTCACAACACTGAAACTGCCAGTTATCAGAATTATTGGAATGTGCTGGGATATGCTGTTGTAGTTATATTCACATTTGTGCATGATGGCTTCAAGAGCAATATTGCGAAAGAAAAAGTGTCTGCTTGATTCTGTCAAGCAGCCGCATTACTTAGTTCAAAGGCTCTTAAGTTATGACCATGGGAAGTTGTTAGGCGCTCCTGATTCACAGCTTGGGAGCTGGCCTCTGATTCTTTCGCATTCAGATAATAGTGAGAAGGAAGATTCTAATTCTCTAACCAGAAAAATGGCACAACGTGGTCTGACAAAAAAGTATGCGGGCCATTATGTTTCCAGAGTTCGAAGTTTGCACTGTGAGATTGGAGTACCTGGGGAAGCGAACCCTTTGGGCTTTAGATGGACAACAGAGTACGTACGTCGTCTTTCAACTGCTCCAGCTGGTAAGCATGAATTAGAAGACAGTGCTAATAAAAAAGAACCGGTTAAGCAGAAGAAAGAACCTTCACCAGAAGAATGTGACCAGGCAGTTGAAGGTTTAAGCTCCGTGAAAGCCAAAGCAGAAGCTAAAGCCAAGCAGCTGCAAGATTCTTCAAAGGGTGTGAACTTTGTACTTAAGAAGATGTGGGCCATTCTCTTAGGAATTGGTCCAGCTTTGAGAGCTGTTGCTTCAATGAGCCGGTAATTTGGATATGTTATTTCTAGTTGTCCAGTAAATTTATTATGATGGTCTCTTACACCTCCTCTTGGCTCTTGATATAGGGAAGACTGGGCAAAAAAATTGCGGCATTGGAAGGACGAGTTTAAATCTATGTTGCAGCACTACTGGCTGGGCACGAAGCTATTATGGGTTGATGTTAGGATAAGCTTAAGGCTATTGTTAAAACTTGCTAGTGGGAAGACTTTGTCCAGGAGGGAGAGGCAACAACTCACACGAACAACAGCAGACATTTTCAGGCTAGTTCCTTTTGCTGTCTTCATCTTAGTTCCGTTCATGGAGTTCTTGCTGCCTGTGTTCCTGAAACTGTTCCCCAACATGTTACCATCCACCTTCCAGGACAAGATGAAAGAACAGGTACGGTTGTACAGATCTTAGTAGAATAGCTTTTGATTATCTGTCATTCCCTTTTGTGTTTGAATTGATCAACTATATCCTTCTCCTTAATTGTCTATCCTTTAGGCGAGTTTAGTATCTTTTGATCGGTTTGAGATACTTGCCAGTTTGTCCCTTGCTTACACTATGTTTAAAAAAATGATGCTCATACTGGTGAATCTCCAAGATGCCTGTAAACATGATTTTTTCTTGAGATTGACACCCATGCAAACTTCTGAATAGTCAATTGTCTTATAAGTCTGGCCAAACAGGAATGTGTTTTGGCTGTTTTGTTTGACGTTATTTATCAAAAAGTGGGATAAATCAAATAGTTCCACGCAAGTTGGTTGAGAGCTACTCGATTTGCCAATTTTAATGGTAGTAAACTAGTAATGCTATGATGGTGTAACAAGCTTACAATGAGAATTGGAGTTCTGTGGCGGCCAAAATCTTAAATACACTAATTCAAAATTTCTGTGCTAAGCTTCAATATATGGAGGTCCACAAAAATGTCCACTTCTCATTATAATAGAATTAAATATCACCTTCAGGTATAAAGTTGGCAACGAGTATAACTGCTTACAGAATACATCTTGAATATTCCGTGTGAAATGATTCTGTGGGTCACTGAGCCTTCAATTATTATGCATGTCCACCTGTATGCCTTATCTGATTTCAATTATAGATTTATAGACTACTGATCTTAAACAGCCTATTAAACTTAGCTGAGATTCTAGTTTTCTTCCGAAGTTACTTACTTAAAATTATCTGCTTGATTGGCCTGATACTGAAATCAATATCTTTACTATCAACACTATTAGATTATATTGATTGGTAATCCTTATTGCTATTCTTGAAATATATCCTTTTTTTTTTTTCTTTCTTTTTGTTTGAGAATTACTTTAGGTCCAAGCATATGCTGATTTATTCTGCCTGCAAACTATACTTCATCTTTACTTTAACAAGTGTGTACCATTGAAATGTTTATATTGCAGGAGGCCCTGAAAAAGAGGCTTAATGCGAGGATAGAATATGCTAAGTTTCTTCAAGAAACTGTGAAAGAAATGGCAAAGGAAGTTCAGAACTCGAGAAGTGGAGAAATAAAGAAAACAGCTGAGGATCTTGATGAATTTATGAGCAAGGTAAGAAGACAATAGACTATCTAATTTAAACTGGAATGTTAAAAGGTCTTCCCAAACAAGAAAAAGAACTAATTACTAATTAGGGTAACTTTCTTTTGATTTTTTTTTTTGGAGGAACTTCTTTTGACTTTCTTCTACTCGGTATGCTCCTGTGTAATATTCTCATAATTATTTTGTCAGGTCAGGAAAGGATCTCTTGTTACTAATGAAGAAATCCTGGGCTTTGCCAAGTTGTTTAATGACGAGCTTACTCTGGACAATATCAGCAGGTAATTCTGGATTTACTTGCACAATTCGGGATGCTTTCCCCTTCTTTACTATCTGGAACAATATTTGGTTCTGATGATGCTTTGACGAGGAAGTTCCTTTTTATCCTCATGGATGCAGACCACGGATAATGAATATGTGCAAATATATGGGAATTAGTACTTATGGTACTGATGCATATCTACGGTATATGCTCCGGAAGAGGCTTCAGAAGTAAGTTTTTTAATTATAGCTTCAAGTTTTAGATTAGAAATTAGTGTTTTTTTAAGTGATAATAATTCATAATTTGTTCTGCTCTATATAATTTTTAATTTCACCATTTTTAGATATCGGATGAAGTATTCTAGAATAGCATGAGATTGTTTGTCTATCATCTTTGATTCTATCCATTCAATTTTTAGAGCTTACATGTATTTTACTCTAGAAAAATTACCTTAATGATTCATGAATTTGTTCTGCCCGGTGCATTTTTAACTCTAACCATTTTAGATATCAGATAAAGTATTACAGCATCAGATTGTTTGTCTCTTTGATTGTCTTCATTTAATTTTATGAGCTTACATGATTTAATGGTTCATGTGCAAATCTGGATTTAGGATTTTCTGATAATAAAAGAGACTGTTGAAGATTTTGTTACTAAGGAACTTCCAGTCTCTTGGCAGTCACTATTATGGACCTTAAGACTCACTGGTAGAAACCGTAGAATAATAGCTGCTGGGGGCGGTTTTCTTCAAATTAAGGAAATGAGTTGGTGTTTCGACTAAATTAACCCTAAGTCGCTCGCAATTAAACGAGATCACCGTAGATTAAGCAAGCCAACCCAAGTCGTCTCTCAAGGAAAACTTAACAGGGAAACTAATTGCATTGCGTACAAGAAAGCAGTAAATAAAGTTGGGTCATTCACTACTCTAATTCTTGATTTATTAACTAGACGAAAAGAGAGATTTAACATAAAATTACCCCTAGGCAAGAATCAAAATCTAATCTAACAAAAGCATTAAACGATTTTAACCCTACCATTAATTTAATTAAGCAACTTGCACGATCAATTATGAGCATAAATTGTAATCATAAATCAAGTGCGGGAATTTAAAGAGCTTACAAACGTGAATGAAAATGACGATAACGATGAACTGGAATTGAATCTAGAAGGTGCAATGGTTGTAGAATCCAATCCGGAATGAAATTACAATAGGTAAATCACTGTAGAAACGTAAAGTAGAAACATAATTGGGGCAAATTTTCTGTGTGTTTTATTCCTCTACTCAACAGCATATATATACATAAGAGATATCTATATTAGGAAATCTATACAACCCATATACAATACTACCCTAAAGCCCATATAATTGAATCTATTTCTAACACTCCCCCTCAAGCTGGAGCATAGATATTAATCATGCCTAGCTTGTTACAAAGATAATCAATTCTAACCCCATTAAGAGCCTTCGTGAAGATGTCTCCTAATTGATCTTCAGACCTCATATATCCTGTAGAAATCAGTCCTTTTTGAATCTTCTCACGAACAAAATGACAATCAATCTCAATGTGTTTGGTTCGTTCGTGAAAGACCGGATTAGCAGCAATGTGAAGTGCAGCTTCATTATCGCACCATAACTTGGCTGGTATAGGGACCTTCAACCCTATCTCATTCAGAAACTCATGCACCTATAGTATCTCTTACACGGATTTAGCCATTGCTCGATATTCAGATTCTGCACTTGAACGTGAAACCACCTTTTGTTTCTTGCTTTGCCATGAGATCAAGTTTCCTCCATAGAAGACACAATAGCCAGAAGTAGATCTCCGATCTTCTTTTGACCTTGCCCAATCAGCATCTGAGAAAAATTCGATCTTATTATGACCATGATCAGTATACACAATTCCGCGTCCAGGTACTCCCTTCAGATAGCACAAAATCTGCTCCACTGCCTTCCAATGATCAATAGTTGGTGATGACATATATTGACTATTTTGCTCCACTGCCTTCCAATGATCAATAGTTGGTGATGACATATATTGACTTACCACGCTTACAGGATAAGCAATATCAGGACGCGTCACCCTAAGATAATTCAACTTTCCAACCAATCTTCTATATCTACCAGGATCATCAAATAGCTCACCTTCTTTCGTAAGTTGTAAATTTGGAACCATTGGAGAGCTACATGGTTTGGCCTCCAACTTTCCTGTTTCAGAGAGTAAATCCAGCACATTTTCTTTGGGATAAGAAAATCCTTCCTTTCTTACTCCTGAGCACTTCAACTCCTAAAAAGTATATGAGCTCTCCCAAGTCTTTGGTATTAAACTGAGTATGAAAGAAAGCTTTGAGGGATGCAATCCCTTCAGAATCACTACCAGTGATCACAATATCATCCACATACACAACTAACAAAATAATACCACTTTTTGAATGCTTGTAGAAAACATAATCATCAGATTTACTCTTCTTCATGCCAAACTTCTCAACAGCACGAGTAAATGTACCAAACCATACACGTGGACTCTGTTTCAAACCATACAAAGACTTTCGAAGATAACACACCTTATGAGACTCCCCCTGAGCAACAAAGCCGGGCGGTTGCTCCATATAGATAGTATCATCAAGATCACCATGCAAGAAAGCATTCTTTATATCTAACTGGTGCAATGCCCAATGATGAGTGGCGGCCAAAGAAATTAATAGACGAATAGATGTAAGTTTGGCACAAGGTGAAAAAGTGTCACAATAATCAACACCATAAATCTGCGGATATCCCTTGGCAACAAGATGAGCCTTCAACCGATCAATTGAGCCATCAGGATTAACTTTGATAGTGAACACCCATTTACAACCAATGGCTCGTTTACCGGCAGGAAGATCAACCAAAACCCAAGTGCCATTACCCAGCAAAGCATTTAGTTCCTCAATCATGGCAAAGACGCCACCAGACGAGCTAAAGCCTCCTCAACAAATTTAGGAATAGACTCAAGAGACACAACAAAAGCTTGAGAAGAAGGGGACAAACGTTTGTAGGAAACAAAGGCAGAAATATGATAAGTGCAAGAACGTTTACCTTTTCGAAGAGCAATAGGAAGATCATCACTTGAAGGAGGATCTGTCGACGAAGATATTGGTTCAGCGGGACACGATGTAGATGCATTGGGAACCAACTCAGCAGTAGCACGTACGGAAGGCGGATGACGACGAGTGTAAGTCTGGATGATAGGAGGCCTAGCAGAGTCAGAGGGAGAAATAACCGGAGAAGTGATGGTATAAATGAGGAAGTCTGTATCATCCTCCTCGGTAGGAGTAGGAGTGGAGTCGGCTGAGAAAGGTATATGTTCGAAAAATGAGACATCAGTGGAAAGAAGATACCTGTTGAGACTAGGACAAAAACAACGATAACCCTTTTGTACCCTAGAATACCCCAAAAAGATACACTTTAAAGATTTCGGATCCAATTTAGTAACTTGAGGCCTAACATCCCGAACATAACAAGTACTACCAAATATTTTAGGCTCAACAGGAAACACAGACTTGGATGGAAAAAGAACATGAAATGGAGACTCACCACAAAGAATAGCAGAAGGCATACGATTGATGAGAAAACAAGCAGTAGATACAGCATCAGCCCAAAAATGTTTAGGAACGTGTCGGGCAAATAACAAAGCTCTAGCAGTTTCAAGTAAATGCCTATTTTTTCCTTTCGGCAACACCATTTTGAGATGGTGTGTCGACACAAGAGGTTTGATGAAGAATGCCATTGTGCATCATATAATTACGAAATGGATCAGATAAATATTCCTTAGCATTATCACTTCGCAAGATTTTCACAGGAACGCCAAATTGAGTCTTAATTTCAGCACAGAAAGCAGAAAAATGTATAAATAGCTCAGAACGATGCTTCATCAAATAAAGCCATGTCATACGAGAATGATCATCACCAAAAGTAACAAAATAACGAAATCCGGGTTTTGATGTAATGGAACAAGGACCCCAAACATCAGAATGAACTAACTCAAAGGGAGCATAGGCTCGCTTATTGACTCTCGGACTCAGACTAACACGATGAAATTTTGCATAATGACAAGACTCACAATCTAAAGACGACAACTTAGAAAGTTGCGGACACAACTTCTTCAAGGAAGATAGAGACGGGTGACCCAAACGACAGTGTGCTTCCATAGGAGTGATGGTTCCAGCATGCTACTGATGAAGGTTGTTCCGTATCAAGAATGTAAAGACCATCAGATTCATGTCCCCTACCAATAATCTTCTTCGTCGCAAGATCCTGAAACAAGCAATAATCAGGAAAGAAAGAGACACAACAACGAAGATTGCAAGTAAGCTTACTCACAGAAACCAAGTTAAATGAGAGTTTAGGGAGACTAAGAACAGAAGACAAAGATAGGGAAGATGTCGGTTTGACAGTCCCCGATCCAACAACACGAGATAGCGAACCATCAGCTAAAGTAACAGGAAGATGAGTATCATGAGGCTCAAAGCTAGAAAACAAGGTGGAGTTACCTGGCATGTGATCGGTAGCACCAGAATCTATGACCCAGTTGGAAGGTGAGGAAACAAGACAGGCATTAGGTTTACCTGACTTGGCAATAGCTGTGACAGAACTAGATTGTGATTGAGGCATATCCTGATGTTGTAATAACCTCGCATACTCGTTAGCAGAAATAGTTATAGAGTCACTAGTGGGGTAGAACGATGGCCACTATCAGCTACATGAGCATATAAAGGAGGCTTCTTATTGCGCAATTTCGGACAATCCCGTTTGAAATGCCCAAATTCATGACAATATCGACACTCTACAGAAGCTGACCACTGCCCTTGAGTTGACTTTTATCCCTTGTTCCCGCCTCCTCTGTATTGGGACAGAAGTCGTGCGCTCAGTGCGAAGAATCCTACTAAAAGCCTCTTCCAAAGATGCAATTTTAGAATTAGATAGAACTTGCGATTTAGCCGTCTCAAATTTTGGTGGAAGCCCGGCTAAGAAACTCATCACAGCCATTTTCTCCCGTTGAGCTTGTTGTTCCTTAACATCAGGACTGAAAGGAAGCAACACATTGAGTTGCTCATACGTCTTCTTGAACTCCATGAAATAGTCTGTAATTGGCCTATCCCCTTTTTCTGGCCTGTAAAATGCTTGACAAACATCATACATTCGAGAAAGATTGTCTCCCGAATACAAGAATTCAATATACTTCATGAGTGTCTTGACTGTCCGACAATGAGTAATCATCCCAATCACCTCACTACTGATAGAGTTACGTATCTGTAAGAACAACCGAGAATCCTCCCGAAGCCAAGCTTGTTTAGAAGTATCAGAAGTTGGTGGATCATCAGGTATATGATTATCCATAGAAACACTCAACAAATAAAGTTCAGTGATCTAACGCCAATCCAAATAATTTGTAGGACTGAGTTTGTGTTCTGTGATTTTTGTCATCACAGGTACAACATCAGTTGCTACAGTTTGCTTTTCTCCAGACATAGTGAGGCACCAAATCAATCAAATGAGATAAACTTCAAAAAGAAATCGGAATTCCAAGCAAAGGTCGAATCTGTACCGAAAGAGAATCCAATACCAACCTGGTATTGACCCAAACACGTACACGAATCGAAAGAGAATGTCGAGACGGGTTGAACGAAAATGACCGGAGCAGATTCTGGCCTCGCACGCGCCCTCATGCGCAGGAAACACAAAACTGGCAGCAAACGGCGGCGGCGCCTGTGACTCACACGCGCGGAATCCGGCGACCAAACTTCAGACGTAGGTTCGCCAGACGGTGGCGCTCCTCCCTGTGCTGGAGGTGTCGACCAGATATGCTCCAAACACAAATGGGTGGCGGCTTCCTAACGTGTACTGAAACCCTAATTTTATTTTTTTTCGAAATTTTCTGAAAATTTCCCAATAATCATACCCTAGATCGAAAGCTTTGGTACCATGTAAAAACGTAAAATAGAAACATAATTGGGGCAAATTTTCTGTGTGTTTTATTCCTCTACTCAACAGCATATATATACATACTCCCTCCGTCCCATTTATATAGGCGGATTGGAATTTTCACAAGGATTAAGAAAAATTATTGGAAAAGTAAATTATATAGTAAATTTCTTAATATCCCTCTATTTATTATTTGACTATGTATTTTTTATGAGTTAATTAATGAATTAAATAGGGATATATTAGTAAATGAACTAAAAAATATTACTTTTTATGGAAACAAGCCTATATATTTGGGACATTCGAAAAAGGAAAACAAGCCTATATAAATGGGACGGAGGGAGTAAGAGATATCTATATTAGGAAATCTATACAACCCATATACAATACTACCCTAAAGCCCATATAATTGAATATATTTCTAACAATCACTAACTAGAAATCTCCAATAGAAATTAACCCTAGAACCCTAAAAACCAACTTTGAAATATAACTGGAAATGGCATCTGGCAAAACCGTCCTCTATCTCTGAAACCCTCGTCTGCAATTTATAAGCGTCACAATTAAATCACGCTCAGCAGTCTCCTAGGCTCAACGACCGCTGAGCGTTCTTCACCAAGTCCGCTAATCGTCCGACTCAGCGATCTCCTGGAGTGAGCGAGCGTTGAACTTAGCGGTCTCCTAGGTTGAGAGACCGCTGACTTCTGGCCCTATATTGGCGAGGCGCTGGACTCAGCGGTCTCCTAGAGTGAGAAACCGCTGAGTTCTCTTCCTGTATTGGCGTAAGCTACTTTTCTTGGACTCAGCGGTCTCCTAAGGTGAGAGACCGCTGAGTTCTCTGAAGATGTCCCGTTTGCCCAAACGGAACCTATCGCTGCAGCAGAAAACTCAAAGCAGCGGCGGAAGTTGAGCGAGCTATGGTTGCCTTCGTCATTCTCGAGCAAAATCTACATTTTCAACCTGATAGCTCGACACAACATCATTAGCGCATTTTAACTTTAAAACAATGCGAAACAAAACAAATGCCATAAAAAACGTGCATGCAAAACATCCCAAAATGCAACCAAAAACTAACGCAACAAACTCTCCACACACAAAACCTTGCTTGTCCTCAAGCAAATCTTAATTCAAAACACAACAAGAAAGACGTAGATCGAAAATGACAAATCATGCTTCAACGTCATATCCAGTACAAGAATATTCTCAATATTCTTTAACCAAATGCAATTCACCCCATAATTGACGAGTTGCCCCTCTGCATATAAACTCAATCGGCTCAAAACCAAAATGCGAGGAAAGGAGACAAGAAATGAATCGCCCTAACACGCTTAATACTTCAAATATCCTTTTCATCATTCAATCATTTTTACACAGTCTACGGGGCAAAATTCACTAGGTAAATCCTCCGGAGCATCCCGGGTCTCCTAGAGTGGTTTTGCCATACCCATCTCTCATAAGAATTTTAACAAGGATTTGGAGAGAGCGGGGTAGAGCCCTTCAGACCGTACATTAAAACAAACAACATTTTTCTTTACACAAGCGGCAAGAGAGTCGAGTTATATGGTCAAAAGTCATGAGGTGGAAACATTTAGAGTTCATCTAAAGTATCCTCATGTGGTTTCTCATGCTCATGGTTCCCAGAAGAGCAGAGACCTCCCGACTCAACTTACACTTTAACAACAAAAGGCACCAATAACACAAATTTCCACGCATAAAGAAAAATTTCCCACCTCCTTCTCTCATTCAAGAATTTCACCTCAATTATTCACATACAGAAAAATGTTCCACAGTCAACTATGAAATGAACACAATGCTTAAAGAAAGAAAATGTTGAAACATATCCTCAAACCATCAATTAAATCAAAGCATAATACATCATGTTCAATCCACATACTTTCACAGTTTGAATCAAATCAAGATTGACGAGGACAAGACAAGACAAACAAACCAAAAGGGTTCCTCCCCCTATACGAGAAAAAAAAAACAATGCCCTCATTGTGATAATAAAATAAGAGAGAAAAGAAGGAGGTTTCACTGAGGGTACGGCACCTCCAAGCAAGAAATCAGACAAGCTACAATATCCAGCAACCTGGAAAAACACAAAGACAAAACAAAACAAAACAAAACCAAACCAAGCAAAACAAATAAAGCAAAGAAAAAAAAAATGAAATTACCAACTCATGGGTTGCCTCCCATGCAGCGCTTGTTTAACGTTATTAGCTTGACTGCGAAACCTTTAACCAAATTCTGATTGAAGCTTCAGCTGTCTTTTCACCTGGATTATCACATCATCTATGGTTGCAGCTGATGGCCTCACTCTCGGCTGCTTAACAACACCCATTGCACGTGTTGCTCTTCCCTTCTCTCGTATTTGAATGTCCAGCTCGACTTCCTCCTCACTTTGCAGGTCAGCCAAAAAATCATGCACTATGTCATCCTCATTTACCAGATTAGCCAAGAATTCCTGAATGATATCATCCTCATTGTGTAGATTGGCCAGGAATTCATGAACAATATCATCCTCATCCACCGAATCAAACATCTTGACGTAGGAGCAATTTTGCACCAAAGGGTCAGGAGCTACTGACTTCTTATTAAAGAGAAAGTCACTGATCGCCCTGATCCCGCCATACTCAAAGTTCCTGATCTAACATCAATGCGAGTATTAGTTGTAGCCATAAAAGGCTGCCTAGTAAAACAAGGTGACCATTCTCATTCCTTATCCCCCTTCCAGTGTCCAGCACAACAAAATCCACCGGAACTCTAATACCACTCACAGTTACCACAACATCTTCAACTATCCCACTAGGGTAACTTATAGAACCATCAGCTAATTCTATTTTCATGTCTGTATGCTTCAATTCACAATTACCCAATTTCTCGAATATACTAGAAGGCATCAGGTTAATTGCTGCACCTAAATCTAGCATGCCTGAGACCTCGTCGCCAATACGCAAGTCCATGCTTATGATAAAACTACCTGGATCATGTTGCTTAAGTAGTAGCTGCATCTATCTGGTGGTATAGGTTCATTTGGCAGCTGGAAAGCCTTGATTGCACTCACGGTTTTGCTCCTCCACTTCTCTGTGGTGTCCCTCTTGTTAACAATGTCTACCGATCTTTCTCTCTGTTTGCTTTGTAAAGCAACGGATCGGTCAAATTGGCCTCAACCTTGTGAGGCTTGATTTCCTCCTCCTTGAAATTCGGGACTTCTCTAATGATAGAGACATCATGAGCCTGATGGGGTTGTTGTCCTTGACTCGGTATCTTCCCAGATATCGAGTCATGAGCGAGCTATGGTTGCCTTCTCAGACAACTTCTCTAATGATAGAGACATCATGAGTGAGCTATGGTTGCCTTCGTCATGCTCGAGCAAAATCTACCTTTTCAACCTGATAGCTCGACACAACATCATTAGCGCATTTTAACTTTAAAACAATGCGAAACAAAACAAATGCCATCAAAAATGCGCATGCAAAACATCCCAAAATGCAACCAAAAACTAACGCAACAGTTGGCTGCTTCTGTTTTAAATTTATATAAATCAGGGTGATGAATGCCTAGAGAGAAAATAGGATCAAGGTGAATAAGGAAGTAGAAGGAAAAGCCTGTCATGAGAATAATGCTGGCAGTTCTGGCTCACTGTAATCAAGTAGGAAGTGAGTGGTTTGAGAAAGGCCTTTTTTAGATTATTGATATTTGAGTCAATGTTGGCTTAACCAGCAAAGTCGGCAACGAATATGATCTGTCTTTTGTCATATGATATCTTCTTCCTTTTAATTACTTATAGACAAATTTAGAGTTTAAAGAAAGAGTTTAGGTCAGGGAATCTGTTGCTTATTGATTACTATGCATGACAGATATGTATATACACCTTGGAAAGACAAATTTATCTTGTATTACCCGTTTCATTCTTGTTGAATTGGAACTGTCTATTTTATAAATCTTGTTTCTAAGTATCAGCTGAGAACTTGGCAATTGGCATTCATTTTAGCCACATCCCAAAACTTGACCTTATGAAAATTTCTTTGGAATTTATGTAAAGCAGCTTCTGTGTAGCTTGTGAAATTACATGATAATGACATAATAATTAAAAAGTATGACAAGAAAAAACAGTTTCTTGATCTATTCACTTTAAAGCAATCTGGTTTTCTCGTGGCAGGATAAAGACTGATGATAAGATGATCCAAGCTGAGGGCATAGAGTCCCTTTCAGAGGAGGAGCTCCGCCAAGCATGTCGAGAACGTGGATTGCTTGGACTTCTCTCAGTTGAAGACATGAGAAAACAGGTTTCTAATTGTTCTGAAATTCTTTTGCATGCTACAAGAATCTATACTATGGTAAAAGGACATATTAATCTATCTAAACATGTTATATGGAATTTTGAATGTACTGGATTGCATGGTGGCCATAACTCTCTTTGCCATCTAATCTTTTGTGAGAGTGAAATGAATCATGCTCACAATTTGAGAGACCACGATGTGGTGAAGTTAAAGTTGACCTTCCCAAGTATTATGTTTGTTCTAGTAGTTTTCACCAAAGTTTTTCATTGACCTAGAAACTAGATTGCAGTTTGCTTATTATTAGCATTTCATGGTAATTGAATTCTTCTCCCCATGTTGGACAACTTCATATAACTCGGTAATTGCTGCAAAAACATGGATAAGCTTCAGCTCTATGAAAATCCAACTCCTATAGTACTATCAATTGTTTCTTCTAAACAAGCACAAAAACTGCTGATGCTCTATTTTCTTTGTTTGGAATCTAACTTTACTTCCAACTATTTGGATTGTTGGTCAATCCTTAAAATGTTGCTTTAAATATGCTAGCATGAATTCATTAGTTATCCTCTTTTTTTATATAATAATCATGATAAGAACACAATTGATTGCACTCCCTCTCTGCCAATAGTTGATTGTATGTAGCAACCTTGTGGCGTTCTGAACCTGCATGGCGGAACTTTTTGTTTATAAATTTTGTTAATGTATTTCTCTGCAGCTGCGAGATTGGCTGGACTTATCTCTCAACCATTCAGTACCATCTTCTTTACTAATCCTGTCTAGGTAACCTAAATTTCTACTACCTATATGGCCTTGGAATTCCACTATTGGTAATTTTACTTATTTTTTGACACTTCCGTACAGAGCATTTAGTGTCTCTGGTAAAGTGAGACCAGAAGAAGCTGTTCAAGCCACACTCTCATCTCTGCCTGATGAGGTGGTAGACACTGTCGGTATAACAAATTTGCCATCTGAAGACTCTGTCTCAGAAAGGAGGAGGAAGTTAGAGTTCCTGGAAATGCAAGAAGAATTAATCAAGGTCTGGTTTAAGTTATTTGTTTGCAGCTCTCATTTGCATGGAGAGAAGAATAATGTTTCATGCTGTCAATGTCTGGGTAGTAAATTGAGAAAGCTATGAAAAAGTTTTTCATATAAGATGATCTGGCATGTGATAGATTAAGATCTACTCCCTCCGTCCCAATAGCAAGGTCTCACTTCTATTAATTAATACTCTCATCAATTAAAGAAGTGAGACCTTGCTATTGGGACGGAGGGAGTACTATATTACATATGAATTTCACTGACGCCCTTAACGTCTTTGGAACTACCCAATGGTAGGCCAATTAGTAGCAAACAATAGCAAACCGATACTGGTAGTTTGTCCACTATTAAGTTACCTTGCTTCTGTGTCTCGTCTTTGGATGTAAATTATAATATTTCTTATATTTACCACGCTTCAGTTCATGCATGCAGACTATTTGACAAGTTCCATAATTTATGTTTCAAGGAGCATGCTTTCTTGATTCTCGGTTACTAATGCGAAGTTCTTTATTACAGGAGGAGGAAGAGAAAGAGGAGGAGGAGGAGCAGGCTAGGTTGAAGGAATCTGCCAAAGAGCAGAAGGATGTGGCCTTGGAAGAGATGGTAGAGGCAACTGCTAAAGAAGCAGACGAACGTGAGAAGGCAAAAACTTTGGATAAGGAAGAACAACTTAGTGAGCTCAGTCGTGCATTGGCTGTATTAGCATCTGCATCGGTATATATCATTTTTCTTCCCAGTGATGCTACGATTGTTGCTTATAGCTGATGTCATAAATGAGTGAGTTGCTTTGCTACTTTCAGTCTGTGACCAGGGAGCGTGAAGAGTTTTTAAGCCTTGTCCAGAAAGAGGTAAATGTCGATATTTGCTTATAATTTCTTAAACAAGCCAATTTGTTATGAAACCTTCAATCTGTATAGAATGTTGAATATAATTATTCACTGTACGCGCTCATCATTAGGAGAGGGGATTGGGGGGAGATTAGCAATTATTAAGGTAGATTAAGGGTAATTAGGGGTAATTAATCCCAATTAGGGTTTATTCATCCCTAATTAGAGTTAATCAAATATTAATTAAATTAATTAATTAAAATTAAAAACAAAAAAAATAATAAAAAGGGTCGGCCATATGGGAGACCGCCCCTTCACTTTATATATAAAATGCTACATTATGCAAGTATTCCATCTGTTCCTTCTTTACTGCTTTAGTCTTCATCTATATTATCTCCATTTCTTGATCTTTGTTTTTTTTGTTTATGCCAACTTAAACTCATACTTCAGTTTTATTCTCAATTCTTTCAATTTATCTCTCATTGATGTGTGTCTTCAGGTAGAGCTATACAACCACATGGTGGAGAAAGAGGGTACTGATGGAGAAAAAGCAGCTAAAAAGGCATATAAAGAAGCTAGAGAGGAAATTGATCAAGATGCTGAGAAGACACCTGGCGATAAAGTATCTTCAGCACTCATAAACAGGGTAAGAATAATTTCTGTGGATTTTGGTTGCTATTTCATTGTACTCTGTGACTACCTCCTTTTTTGATAGTTAGTTGACTTGTGCGATTGGATTACTATGAAGGTTTCTCACATTTTTGTTGGTACCTCTGCTGTGTAGGTTGATGCTATGCTCCACAAGCTTGAAAAGGAGATTGATGATGTAGATGCCAAAATTGGCGATCGGTGGCGGTTGCTTGATAGGTAAATTACCAGAGTGCTTTAAATGAAGCTGTATTAATTTGTGCTGAAAACTCTATGTTTGAAAGTGTTTTAAAGTTACAGTCGCTGTCTCTCTTGTTTGTAAGCCTATTGGTTCCTTATCATTACCTTCAAGCAAGGTTCTACTTGTAGACCACTTTGATTTAAAAATTCTTTTTCTTGCTGTGTGTGCTGAGACCACCTTCGTAAGGTGAATTCATAAAATTATTTTTCATCGGTGGAAGTAAAAATCTTTCTTCTGTGTTATGGGGTTGGACTCTGGAGAAGCCCTGGTATTTTTACTGGTAGCTATTGTATTTAGGAGGTGGTAAAGATAACTTTGTCAAAAAAAAAGTAAATTTTATTTCTGGGTTATTGGGAAATATGTAATGCTAAAGGGGACAAAAGGAATGATTATTCTCTTCATTTGGGAATAAGGATTCCTACGGTAATCATCATTCCCGATAGCAAAATATACCAACCATAGGACTAGGAATGATGCGGGAATCATGATTCTTTTCTCATTTCAGTCTCGCATACCAACCACCACCTTACTTGAACAAGAAACTAGAATTGGGACTTATTTTGACTTTACGATAAACACCTATGACACCCATCATTGCAACTTCTTCCAAGGCTTCCCATCTCTATCATTTCATTGTACACTTGAAATGAAATAGTAGCTTCAGTTTCGTCCACACCTTTCTCAGAGGCATATAAAGACCATTGATACCATTGATTGGGTTATGTTCTTATTGTCCTTATTCCTAGGTATATAGTGGAAACAATGCGACCTCATCATTTCATAGGATCAGTATTATAATATTTTCCTCATTATTCTCTCATAATTGCTACTTGAGTGAACTCTAAGATGATTGTTGTTATAAGCACAGAATATCTTTTAATTTATGATGCTTTATGGATGTAATGTCTTTGAATGAATCTAATGTGAAAAATCAAACTGTGAATGGATGTTATCCGGTGAAGCCAATATTTCTCGCTTCTTTATGTTATTTTATCTTGAATATCTTCTATGGCTAGGGATTATGATGGCAAAGTGACTCCAGAGGAGGTTGCATCTGCTGCTACATACCTGAAAGCTACCTTAGATAAGGAGGGAATTCAAGAATTTATTGGCAAATTGTCCAAGGATAGAGGTCAGTTGTGTAACTTATTTTTCCCAAGAATGTCTGAAAGTTTCCTCATATGCTTAATTCTTTTGTCGAGACGTGAAACTTCCAGTAAATGGCAAGCAATGTACTTACTATTGGATCTAATACTGAATGCCCACACTAACTGTCAATACTACTGGTAAATAAAAATAAAAAAGAGAGAAAAAATAAGACCAGAGGCAATAGTTTTGAGGAAATAAGCAGCGTCCCGCCTCTGTTTCTGTTGAGCGTGGAAGTACTATTTTTGAAAGGCAAACAATGTCCTAACTCCCTGTGTCATTTTTGCCTCACTCTTTATTTGGTGTCATAGGGTCAATTTCTGGCTATCTTTTCTCGTTTGATTTTAATGATTCTGCTCCTGTTCTCGATACAGATGGGAAAATTCTTGTTGAGGATATTGTCAAGTTAGCCAAACAATCTGAAGAGGATGAAGCTGCAGAAGATGGGAAATCATAAACCAAATATTATGGTCATCAGCAAATAATTTGTGGTTCTATTCGCTTTTCTGAACTGTTACATTTTTTTCTGTCAGTCGACACTATGAAGAGCGACAGTAGGTTAAAGTTGAAACTTTTGAGGCGGTTCTTTTTATATCTTCTCCGCCTATATAGAGGAAACTGTTACGTGCAAGATTGCCAGATACATGATCGTTAGCACGAAGGGAACATTAGCAACTGATGTCTCCATAGTTAACACAGTTGAAGCATGATTGTGTTCTTGTATCGGTCGATCCATTTTGTAATTCTTTGTATATGATATGTGGTATGGTTCTGAGAAGTAACTATCAGTTAATAAATAGTAGGGAGATATGTACCATCTGAGATTTATGATTTCGCAATTGTTTCCTTTCTCCTGTGATTTTTTTTTTTTTTCAATTTTTTTGTATGCCTTGTAGAGTTGTAGTTGTGGAAAGTCTGAGAGTTAAAAGGTTTTATTAATCAGAGAAAGAAATACAGATTTGCCCGGACATGGAAGTCAATATGTCCACGGTATTTCAACAAGTATATCAATGAGCCTAGAAGGTAAGAATATAATTTATACAACTCAATATCTATTTTTGGTTCCATTAATTAAGTATATAAAAATTCAAACAAAAAAATTCAGATTACTCCGGTTCAACTTTTGATGCAAGTCCATACCTAAAACCATAGCCAAGTGATTCACTCTCGGCTACACTCTTCATCGGGAGAGAGTCATCGTAAGGATGTTGACCTACGCCGGTGCCATGCCCGAATTCTGTGGCCGACGACGATGCAGATGTCGAAGCAGAGGTGGAGCTCGTATTGATGCCTTCAGTCTGTAGTAAAGCTTCGAGGGTCTTCACGATCTCACTCGTTGATGGACGATCTGAAGCAGCTTCCTCCACGCATTGCATGGCCAACTCAAGAAACGTTGAAAATCCTATGAGATCTGAGGTGTTCCTTATTACAGGATCGATTCTTTCCATTAGTCCGTAGTAAGATTCATCGTTCTTGTCCATGGCTATTCTCACCTCACGTACGATGTACTTCCCCTTCTCTATCGGCTGTCGGCCGGTAATGAGTTCGAGCATCACCACGCCGAAGCTGTAGACGTCGCTCTTTTCAGTTAACTGTTGTGTCATGTAGTATTCTGGGTCCAAGTATCCCTACAAATGAACAATGTTAACATGATTTTTTTTTTGGACTCGAAGAGTTAGAAGCAGTGGAAATTGAACCCGATATATATCTCTTCACACAGAGGAGGTCCACAGCTTAAGTGTCTCCAAATAAACTAACACATCATGATATTAAATTATAATTAAGACGAATTTTAGGTGCCAATTTTGGGGAGAAATGAGAATTATTTTAATTTTTAAGTAGATGTGTCAAACTGTCAAGTCAATTTGGACCCACCAGGTAATGGGAAGAAATTGGTCTAGATGAGCTTATCGAAAATCGATTGGCTGATTTTTTCCTTGAAGTGTAAGCTTGTCTAATTAAATTAATAAGGACTTGTGAACCGCCAGTTATATTCAATTAAATATATTGTTTTTACTAAAAAGGAACATATATGTATGATTAGTTAATAATTAATTTTCAATAATGATCTTTTCATATAATCTAATTGATTAGTGTCATGCCATATTGAATTTAGTACAATATTAAAAATTAAACTCTCAACTTATTTTGTACTCACCAGAGTGCCTTTGACTTGAGTGGAAACATGTCCCTTTGAAGCGTCGCAAACAAGTTTAGACAACCCAAAATCGGCAACCTTAGCCGTCAAATTGTCGTCTAACAAGATGTTTGTTGACTTCACATCGCGATGAATGATTGGAGGATGTGCGAGTTCATGTAGGTAAGCTAATCCTCTTGCTGAACCAATTGCAATCCTTATTCTTCTCTTCCAGTCTAGATGGATCCCACTTTTTCCTGCACACAACACGTCACTGACACTTTCTATCACATTTTCGTATTACATCTCATATATCACTATTAGAAATGTCAAATATAGCCTGACCCGATTTTTAACCGGGTTGTACCATGTCTTTATAGGCCCAAAAGAATCAGTCAAGCCCGGCCCATTACATGTATTGGCTTGATGGGCTCGGTCAGGGCCGGGCCGATCAAAAAAATATAGCGCAAATGGTAAAAGCTGCATCTCACTATATTTTTTCGATCGGCCCTGACTGCCATTGGGCCAGTCCGGGCTGGCCGACGATCGATTTGGCATATAATGTGTGATAGTATTTATTTTTGTAGTAAAATTAAAGAACCTGATAAACTTTCTCGCAGTGTTCCATTGGACATGAACTCATAAACCAGCATCTGCTCTCCTTGTTCAAAGCAAAATCCGACAAGGCCAACGAGGTTCTTGTGATGAACTCGCGAAAGCAACTCGATTTCTGTCTTGAATTCAGTCCCGCCCTGCATGGATCCTCGTTCAGATCTTTTCACTGCAACTACTAGTCCATCTGATAGAATTCCTTTGTAGACCTGCAGAGAAAATTAAATATAAGAAAAGCAAGAGTTTTACCACATTAATTGGATTCATTTTACTGGCTAAATATGTGATAACGTTATTCTGTATTTTTAGTTCAAGAATGACTGCTACTTATGCTTGATACAACTAGTTAAATATGTAACAAATTGTGCCGGGCTGGGCTGGGCCGACTTTTTTTTTTAGATTCGGCCCGTCCATAACATGGGCTTTCGGGATGCATGCGGGCCCACTTTAAATATCTGGTAGGACTGACAAATCGTGCATGTCGGATCGTTATCGTGTTGACCTGATAACGACACAATCTGCTAAGGCAAACACGAATACGATCTGTTAAGGATCTACTCGACCCGAACACGAACATGACACAAAACGTACAAACCTGAACACGACACGAAAGCAATTTTTCTTGATTGACACGACACGACAGATAATGACACACCACAATTAAAACCTCATTTTATCCTTAGGAAATGAAAAAAATATTAGCAAAAAAAAAAAAGTAAAATAAAAAATAATTCTTATCGTGTTATACGAACCCGACCTGCATCCGATACAAATACGACACGATATTTTCGTATCCTTATTGGGTCGACACGATAATGACACGAACACGATAAGACCTGACACTAACCAATCAATTTGGTGCGTGTTCGTGTCGTGTCAAAAATTGTTACCGGTCCGGCATGTATGACATGAACTCAGGCTGGGCCGGAACTTTTTGGTCCTAAACACAGCGCGGACCAACAAAAAATCGGGCCGGGCCATGTTTGACAACTCCAAAGGCTAGCTGTTTGATTCTATTGATCATTAATTGTTAGATGGCCCTCCTAAGTGAAATTTCTAACTCTTTAGTCCTTTGGGTAGCTTACCTTGCCATAGCCTCCAGAGCCTATCTGGTTGCTCTCTGAGAAATTGTTGGTGCATTTCTTGAGGTCGTCGTAGGAGAACCACCGCGCTCCTTTCAGCTGCGGCGCCCCTCCCATCTCTTTCCCTCCCGTCGTCCATGACGCTGGAGGAGGACTCACAGATGATCAACAAAATGAGTTGAGAAATATTGGATGGAGCATATATTTAAAATTTGTGTGTTAATCTATATATGGTTGAAAAATTAATCCATTACCAAATGGATTGCTCAAAGACATGGCTTGTTCAGCTCTCCTTTTCTGTCTAACTGCATAGAACCCCAATGCAGCTAGCATCAGAACAAGAACCGCACTTCCTGTTACTATTCCAGCTATGGATCCACTGCTAAGAGCTTTTCTACTTCCCTCTGAAATTAATACAACCACAACATATATAAAACCAATAATTAAGCATTAATATATATATTTTTCATGTATAAGAAGTTGTGAGATGGATGTTTTATTAATTTTACCATCAAAGATGTATTCAGCTGGTCTGAAGTAGTAGAGTCCTAACTCAGATGGCGCCTTGTATGTTCGTCTTGTTAGAGCAGACGCGATTGTCCTTATGTCTGATCTACTGAAGTACTTTGCATTCGTGGGGAACAGTTCAAGCTGCATTTGCAGATAATTTTCATCGGTCAACAAGAGATTTTGAATGGATACTGATCCGGGAGAAAGGCTGAGGCTCATCGACAGGCTGGTTTCTAAGGAATGGAACAGCGTGGCGTTGGATAAGTCGTCCGAATAGGGTGCCACGAAGTACAGGATTCCTGCATATGGATAAGCACATTCACAACTTTCCGGGTTCAGTTTCAGATCAGAGGCACATGTTGTCGTCCCACACAGCGTCATATTAGTCGAGTATGGCTTCGTTTCTTGCTGGATCCGACAGTAGACCTGGTTCGGACTGTTGGAGCATACAGGATTTCCAAGCAGCCTGTTGTGCAAGTGCAAGGAAATGGTTGTATGAGCCTCGGTGATGAAGTTGTTGCATGTAGATAGAGGTGTCAAAAACATAAACATGTCCGGCCCGGCCCGGCCCGAATCACCATTTTGAGCCGTGGACTCGGACCCGGCCCAAAAATGTATGCCTTGGGGCAGCTTGGGGGTCGGGACTGAGTAAAGATTTTTGGGTCCTTTGGAAATTTGAGCTGGCCCAAATTACCCTTCGGACCCGTGGACTCAGGCCCGGCCCGAAAATACATGCCCTAACGCAGCTTTTGGGGTAGGGCTGAGCCAAGTTTTTCTTTAGGACTGATAGATTTTGGGGCCGGCCCGAATTTTCATTTGGTCCGGCGGACTCAGGCCGGGCCGGGCTTGCACTTTTGACACCTCTAAACAGATTTTTGTGATGAGATGAGATATGCATGATGAGCTGTGTTCTTACATGAGTGTTCTGTTGAATTCAGGCCCGAGTTCTAACTGTGCTACGCGGTTGTTTTGCAAGTCAACAAACTGAAGCTTGTCGCCTATGTTGGTGCTTAGGTTTAGATCCACGAATGCATTGTTCTTCAAGCTCCTGTTGACACAAGATGTAGGTTGAAATCAGTCATTGGTTTACGTTATTGCATAATCTTAAGGAATTAAACCTGTTTTGTGCTGATGTTTTGGACTTACACTTGCTGAATTTGAGGTAGGCTGAAAAGTTCTTGTGGCACTGCTCCAACTAAGGGTCCTTGCTCAATTACCCTAACAATTTATCCAATTTTATTGCATCAGATTAATTTGATCTTGATTTTATTACATCAGATTTTGATCTTGATCTTGAAACTTAGCTAAATACTCACAAAGTAGCTAGTGACAGTAAAGTGGAGAACCATGCTGGAGCTTCTTGAGATGGATCAAAAGTGTTGTTACTCAAATCCCTAAGAAAATAGAATTTCATGAGAATTTCTTGGAAAATCATAGGACAACGCGAACTTCAAAAGGTACAACGCGAAGGTGGTTGGTTCTTACAGGTAACTGAGGGAGTTCAGTCCAGTTAGATTTGGTAATGCACCAGACAACTTATTATTTGCCAAATGCCTGCACATTTTGCTAGTGAGTTAATTATCCATAATCAATGTGACAAAATGATGTGCTTTTTAGGAAAGAAATGCTCACAGGTTAAGGATGTTAGTGAAGTTGCTGAGGTTTGGGACCTCTCCATTGAGGCTATTGCGATCAAGCCGTCTGAACAAGATCAAGGAACATCATAGTTACATAATTAGTTTGTGCAAGAACTTAGGAGATTAGACATTTAGACGACGTTTCTACTCACAGAACTTCAAGTGTCTGAACACTTGCTATTGACGGTGGAATTGGTCCTGTCAATTGATTCCCATCCAAGAGTCTGCCAAAGTTTAATGAGAAATGAAACAATAAAAAGTATGATATAAAATCTAAGAGATCATGAGTTTACTTGGTTCATTACTTACAGGTGAATCAACGACATGTCTGGACCGAAAAGCTGGTCTGGGATTGGACCTGAAAGCTTGTTGTTGCTGAAATGGCTGCATAAGTTGTAGTAACATCACCAGACTTTAAAAGCAAGCACGAAAGAACGGAGGAAAATGGAGAAGGTTCTAGACTCACAAGTGCTTCGCATTTTTAAGCTCGTTGAGGCCTGAGGCTGGACTTATACTTGATGCATATGGGATTTGTCCTGTAAATTGATTGTCTGATATATCAAGCCAATATAGCTTGGATAGTTGACCGAGAGAAGGCGGTATTTCACCGTTTAAATTGTTGAAATTCAGTGCACTGCCATTGGAGAAAAAATGAAAGAAAATCAGACATTGTTTTAAGGCAATTTTTCAGTATAAAACTGGTGAAAACCTTAATTTTCTTACAGAAAATTTAGTTGAGGAAGATTTCCTAGCTCACTTGGTATGCTTCCTGTAAAGCTACATCCAGAAAGCATCCTGAAGAAATATGCATATGTTTGAAAAACTGATCAAATCAAGAATCAAGAATGAAGAATGTGAGAGTTCTTGTTGTGTTTTTGAGTCTTTATATCTTACAAAATCGCCAACTTCTGCAGATCTCCCAGGCGTGGAGAGATGGTGCCGGTTAGGCCAAGGTTGTTCGACAGATCTCTGCAATCAGTAGTTTCAAATATTTAGGACAACTTTTAAGACATCTTATAACTAATGTAAGAATGCAACAAAAGAAACTCACAGGGAAAGCAGTTCACTTAGCTGTCCTATGTCACCACTCATTTTTCCTGTTAGTCCCATTGATGACAATTCTCTGCAGATTTTGGTATAAATCGACACGAAATTTGTCAAGAAATTTGGACAGTCTAGCAAATTTTGACACTTTATAGACTGAGATAAACTACTCACAGTGAAGTGACCCTTGATAAGTTGTTGCAGACAACACCATCCCAGGATGCACAAGGATCGCCCGAGTCATCCCAGCTCGGTGGAGTGTTTGTCCACTCGTCTTTTAGTGATCTTAGTGCAGCAGCTGCATCAAATTTTTGGATCCAGAAACACATTTTACATAAGCTATGATCCTATGTTTAGGCATAAAAACTAGAACTTTTGTAGTGAAAATCTACACAGATTGATTGTATTAATCAGATGGTCATGAATTAGTCCAGAAACAAAACAGCTATAATCCAAGATTTATTTTCAACAATTAAAATCAGATCCTGAGATAAGCTTGTTATAACAGGAAAATTTTGTTTCTTCAACTTCCTCAAAAGTTTCACTGTCCAAATTAGGCAACACACACACACACACTTTTACCATCTTGTGCATTAGTTACACATTTTACATAAGTTGTGATCCTAGGACTTTTGTAGTGAAGACTAAGATTGATTGTACGAATCACGTGATCATGAATTAGTCCAGAATCTACACACCTATAATCCAAACATTCTAATTCATAAAAAATGAAATTAGTTGATGAGATAAACTTGTTACGGCAAGAAAAGTTGTTCATCAACTTCCTCAAAAGTTTCACTGTCCAAATAAGGCCACACACAGATACACAGTTGATGTTGTTTGGAAGGAGAGGTCTTACCATCTTGTGCATCAGTCACCGCGTAAATAACTTGAATATATAAGGATGAGAACAGCAGATAGCAGAAGAGCAGCCGCCTTGTGGCCGCCATGGCAGCTGACCTGAGCTCTCTTCTACAAAAAGCAATTTAGCAGCAGAACTGCAACCTTAATCTCTCAGAAGAAACTCACAGTCCCAGATTCTGTTATCAAGAACACAACACAGGGAAGAAGCAGCAAATCTTGAAACTAGCTAACTACAAAACTATCAAACATGATGATCAAACTAGTGTAATAACAGAATGAAGTAGAACAATTTTTGAAGATGCATGCAGTTATTTTATTGATCGATGTTTTTACTCGTTTGTTCCGCCTGACTTCCTCGCCTTGTAAACAAGAAGTACAGTAAATGACACTGCACCAACGAGAAATGGCACGCCCATCTCTTTATTTTCTTGCATTTTAATTAATTAGTAATTTATTCGACTGCAAAACTGCTTATTAGTTTTTGAATTTTTCTGCAGCAAAAGCATCTTTTAGGCAGGGCCTTTGTACTTAATTTTTTTGTGATTGCTCTTACTCTTACATCATAGTTACTAAGTATTGTAATCATCTTTTTTCTCTGCAGATTTTTACAATATGTCCCGAATTGAATACTCTTTCACTATATATGTACATGTTAAATCAAATACGAGATGAAATATGAAGGGGAAAAAAATGTGTAAATAGGGTAACAAAAATATTATTTTGGTTACTATTTTAGCCACTTTTGTGGTTTAAGGCAAATTAAAGAAATTCTTACTAAAGGTTACACTACTTCATTTGAATGATCTAATGATGATTGATGGATGATTGTAATTGCAATTGGGTGACTCGGCGTCACACACCCAATTAAGTTCATCTTCTCCTATATTTTCATTTCATTTATCTAGCAAATTGAAACGTGCCACGCACATAAAAGTTATGAATTTTAATAATAAATTTATAAGTACACATTTATAAAATGGATAAATCCTATCACAATTTTAAGCTCTCCTTTTTATATAGCAATCCGTGTGAAGTGCTACTTCATGAAAATTACAATTGAGTACGTATATTATGACTAAAAAAATTACAATTTATAAGTATATTATATATACATATATATATTGGTTCGATAAAACTAAAAAAAATATATATACAATAAAAGAATTTTTATCTAATATAAAAAAGATATTTAGTAAGAATTCATTTTTTTATGTCTGTACATAAATAAACAATTCTAATTACAAAAGAAGATTTTTTATCTATTGAAGTATAAATTTGCACACTGAAATTGTGGTGTCATTGACCAAATAATTTTATATCATAATTGTGTATATATATGTTTGTACTTGTGTATGTGCATGTTTCCAAAATTTCAATTATTTTTTGTTACTCAATTATAATGATAATTTTAAATTCTACGTATTTTATATAATTTTAAGTTTAGAACAAAATAATTTTCATTGCATGGGAGACATACTAATTTACACTATAATATATAATTGGAACAAAATAATTTAAAGAACTCAAATATAACTCTTGAATTATCACTAATAGATCAAAATAATGAAAAAAGAAAAGAAAAGAAAAAAAGAATAGGAAGATGCAATTTGGTAGATCTTATGCTGTCTCATTTGAACTGATCAAACTATAGCTACAATTATCCTTTTTTTTTTTAAACCAACTACACTTATCCTCAATATTTAATGTTTCAACTTTCAGACCTTAAAAAATATAGTACTAAATATTTTTTAATTTATTTACAGAATGACTGTTTTTGGACATCTGTAGCAGAAATTACTTTTATTTTCTCGGCCTGCAAAGACAAGAAATTAACATAAGAAGAATGGCCTGCCGGCACACATTTATTTATAAACTTTTTCTTCTATTTATTGTTAGTTTGTATATATGAACTGATTAAATTTCCTCCTTCACTTTGACTTTGTTTGATCATTGTCTTTACTTGTTTGATCATAAGTGTCGCTAGTTACGTTGATACCATGTAGGTGCGAATATTGATATTTTACCCTAATTAAATGAGGTTTTATTCGATTAACATACGCTAGTTAGCCTAGATTGTTTTTGAGTTTGTTAGATTATTATGAAAAGTGGTAGTATATTAATTGTTTACATCTTATGAATTCTATTAAATGGATCAAAACACATTAAAGAAAAGATATATACTCATATGTATGTGTTGAATGCGCTAGGAGATCGATATCTTAATAATGAAACAATTTAGTGCTCGTTTGGTTCGAGTAGATGAATGGAAAGTAGGGGTGAGCAAAAAAATCAAAGAAACCAAACCGATCGACAAACCGTACCGAAACCGTCCCGAAAACGGTTAACCAAACCGACGGTACGGTTAATTTTGCTAATTTTAGAAAACCGAGGGTACTGGTTCGGTTTTTGGTTTTTATTTATAGAAACCGGCAGTTAACCGAACCGAATCGATACTCATAAAATATTTATAATTTTATTATCTATCATATAAATATTACTTTTAATCAATTTTATTTGATTACTATTTTGTTCTCCTATGCGTTTATTCTTCTGAACTAGACATTAAATTTTTTTTATTCCACAATATCGTCAATTAGTTTAAATTGACAATAAATGTAGCTTGATTGTCCAATTAATCTTTTATTACACTATTATTATATATACTTGGTATATGAGATGTGTTAAGGTTTTATTATTTTTATTAGTTTATTATTTGTATTTTTCTAAACTATGTGAAATATATATTTTTTAGAATAGAGGATTTTTAATACTATGAATTAAAAAAATTATAACTTTCTTTTATTATGGTTAACCGTTGAATAATTGGTTAACCGAACCGATTTTTAGGTTAATCATTATAGCGTTTTTGGTTTTTATTTATGATTTTTTAGTGGTTAACCGAACCGATTTAAAACTGCATGATCGGTTTTTTTATACCATAAATGGTCGGTTAACCGAACCGCACTCACCCCTAATGGAAAGGGAATGAAATTGGGTGGAGGGGAGGAATGGTAACAATAAATGTTACTTTTATTGAGTGTTTGATTCAACAATGGAAAGGAATCACCTTGTGAAATGATTCCGTAGAGGAAAGGACTTTGTTACCGCTCTAGTTTAGAGGGTAACATTTTGGGGGGATTGGGTTACCCTCAAGTAAGGGTAATTGTTAACCCACTACCCAAGCCAAAAGTAAGGATAATTGTTAACCCACTATCCCAAACAAAACAATGAGTAATGGATTCAATTTAGTGAATCGCTTTCCATGCCCAAAAAATATTGAACCATGGGCTTAATTAGTGTTGGAAATGAAAGTTCACACTGTTTTAGATGACAAGAATTGCGACATCTTCGGTTCAAAAAAAAAACAAAGAAAGAAAGAATTGCGACATATATCTTAAAGAGGCAAAATTTGGGATAACCAATATAGATAGTGGAAATTAATAGTTGGCCACAAACTTTATTTGTAGAAATTCTGGCCAACTTTTGGAAATTTGGACCAATTTGCCCTTGGAACCACTATTAACCATCCATCCACCCATTTCATTTTTCAGTTTTCAAATTTCAAATTCTCTGTTTCTTCTCTCTCTAAAAATCCTATTTTCTCCATTTCTTCCGTCGTACTTTCATTTTGCCGTCGCCGCCGCCGTCGTACTTTCATTCCGCCGCCGCATCGTCGTACTTCCATCCCTTCCGCCGCACCGCCTTCGTACTTCCAGTCCAGTCCGTCGCGCCGCCTTGAACTTTCACATTCTGCCAGCCATATTCCAGATCTGCCGTCGCACCAGATTCTTCTAGATATACCGCCGCACCAGATTCTTCCAGATCCCGTTGCCTTATTTCACAGCTTTCTCTCCAGAATCCATGGCGTCAAATTCCAGATCTAATGTCCTGGATGGTGTTCGTCTTTGGTCAACCGCATCCTGGTATGCCTTGGCACACCTGGTACGAATGCAACGTATTCGTACCAGGTGTGACAAGGCATACCGCGCTTAGACTTAGCACACCTGGTACGAATGGTCTATATCTGTACCAGGTGTGCCAAGTCCAGGCGCGGTATGCCTTGGCACACCTGGTACGAAAACGTATTCGTACCAGGTGTGCCAAGTCGCGATGCGCCTAGACTTGGCACACCTGGTACGAATGGTGTGTATTCGTACCAGGTGTTCCAAGTCTATGCGCGGTATGCCTTGGCACACCTGGTACGAATATGTTGTATTCGTACCAGGTGTGCCAAGTCGCGACGTTCAGTGACGTGAAAAATGCAGGAAGAACACATATGCACGAAGAGGACAACAAGATCTGAAAAATATGACAAGAACATGACAGACTAGATCTAGAACATGACAGACTAGATCTAGAAAACTCAATTAAAACTAATACAGTAAAAATACCTCAAATAAATCACTATGGAGATGAAAGCTACGCCGGAGAAGATGACCGGAAAAAGACTATAAGATAAATAATAAACTGTTCGAAAAAGTGTACAAATAAATCAAATCGAAAAGACGACCAAGGAAGAAGACGCGGCGGCGGAGGCAGACGGGAGGGAGTGGCGGTGGAGGAAGGGAGTACAGAGAGAAAGAGACATGAGAGGAGAGAGAAAGTGAGAGTGGAGTGGGTGAAAGAGAGAGTACGGTGAGAGAGAAAGTGAAAGTAAAAAAATCTGTAAAGTGATATGGAGGGCATTTAAGTCACTTCAGCCCAAAGTTGGCCACAATTTATTAGAATAAAGTTGGTGGCCAACTATTAATTTCCACTAACTTAATTTGCTAGTCAACATGATTAACTCTATCTTAAATATCTACTTAAAAAAAATTGAGGTAAAACATCACCGACTTTTTATTAATAATCACAAATGCATGGAACAAGAAGAAGACCCTTCATACGGAGGTTCATCCCACACATACGTAGAAGGAAAATCCTTAGATATTTTAGCTAACTTGTGAGCAACAACATTAACATCACGTCTTCTAAACTTGACTGACAACTATTGATGGTACCTGTCTTTTGCAGCAGTTTAATTGATGGAGTCGATGATTTCTGTAATTAGAAAGTTGTGTGAATATCTTTTTTTTTTTTAGGGAAAATTGTGTAATTATCTTTTAAATTGAATTATTAAAAAAAAAACTATTTACCAGTGGAGTTATAATTATTGATGGTTGAAAGAATGGGGCAGCGGTATCCTATGGCTATGTCCCACAATTTTATCCTGTCACATGTATCCCACTAATAATTTAATTATTTTAATAATATTTAATATAAAATAAATTTTTATTCCTTCCGTCCACAATAAATTTGTCACATTGTGGATGACACGAATTTTAATAATTTGGTGGTTGATTGTGTTGTGAGTGAAATTAAGGTCTCACTTTTATATAGTTTTAAATTGTGTTGTGAGTGGAAAAATAAGTGAGTTGTTTGGGGTCTATTACTATAAATGGATGTGGCAAATTTTTTGTGGACGGACCAAAAAAGAAATTGTGGCGAATTTATCATGGACGGAGGGAATAATAAGAGTGTGTGTACCCGTTATAATGATGTGATCTTCTTGAAACGGTTGATCTACTGTTGATGTAGATGTTTCAGTAGAGACTTCTACATTAGATCGAGCCTTGACTTTGCATGCTGGCCACCAATTCTTTTTTGCTTGATTCATACTAGGATAAGGACAATAAAACACTTGAATGGCTTGATTAGCTAAAACAAACGGGTCGTACTTCTTATATCTACAACTGTGGTTAATTGAAACCAACTTGAAGTCTGAATGAACCTCTGTTCCCGAATTAGATAAGTCAAACCACTCACATCTGAACAATGTTGTCCTCTTCAACTGATAATTCTGATACTCCAATACACACACCTCCAGCAGACGCCCATAAAAATCTTGCACATCTCTATCATAGACCGAGCCTTTAATACAAACGCCACTATTCACAGTCGCTTTATCCAAATCATGGTCTATCGTGTGACTCAATGTCGTTATATTTTGTCAATTTTTTTTTGCAAGAATGAGTGCTAATCAAGGCTTCCTTACGTCGGTTGAATTTGAAGTTGGCCTTCAGATGGTTTACAATCAATGTAATATAATATAGCTAAGTAATTTATATGTCGTTATTAAGCAATATAATATATATGTACATCTCAATGTTCTTTGTGAAACAGATATCATGGATCTACGTAGAGGTTTTCGTGCTCCTTCTAGCTCGGGCAGTCAGCCCGAGTCGGAGTCCTCAGCTACACGTTTAGGTGTTACTCCGCCCTCTTCACAGCAGGTACCAGATACCCCTCCGGAGACAGCACCTGCCAGCTCTAGTAGGCCACCTGTTGTTTTCCAGAGAGACAGTACGGGGAGGGTGGTTTTTCAGAGAGACGACAAGGGGTATGTATTTATTTATCGTAATTCATATTAAAAATTTCAATATTTATTATACATATATATATATATCATATATAATAAATATTGAAAATTTTAATATATATAATAAATATTAATTTTTATTATAATATATGATATAATATATATTTATATATATATATATTTATGTGTTAATTGTCTAATTTTTTGTTTTTTTACAAATGGAAAGTTATCTACTAGAGGTACCTGGGATCACTCATACTGCTACAGTGATTTTTAAGAGTATTCAAAATCCAGGAGGGTTTAGTTGGAAATTGACTCCAGATAGCATCAAGGCTATATTCTTTGAAGAATTTAAGGTAATAAAATTTCAGGAGTTTGTTACTACTATTATCAATAAAATGTGATTAACTTATTAATTAATATTTTGTTCAACATAAATATTTTAGTTGGCCAGCTGAGTGGGAAGCAGATGTGTATAAAATGTGGGAGACCAAGGCACGTGTCAAATACAGTGGGTGGGTGAACGATATGAAGAAACTGTGGATCAAAAATCCTGACACAAAACCCCCTTACTTGACTGATGAGTTTTGGGCGGGTTTGCAAGAGTATTGGGCGAATCCAGATGTGATTGCTAGATCAGAAAAAGCTCGTGCAAATCGATTGGCTGAGTCCGATGGATCCGGCACAGGGATTAGCAAGCATAGGAGAGGATCAAGATCCACTCGTCTCCTCATTCAGTCGTTGGTACGTAATTTTTAATTAACTTGTTAACCAATATATATATATATATATGTATATATATTATATTTTTTAATTTATAATTAAAACTTATATATGATATTTTGTAATAATGCATGAATAGGCAGCAGAGCAGGGGGTCGCACCGGATGCATTGAATTATGCGAGTTTCTGCCGACTACAAGTGAACGCCGATGGAACTTATCTGACGCCGAGGGATGAAAAAATTGATGTAAGTATTTAATTAAGTTTTTCTAATTGTTATAATTGATGATAATATATTTTCTAACACATTTATATTTATGAATTAGGCCGAGGTTCATCGTCGGGCTGCTGCGGAGGGACGATCCAATTTGAACGAGATCTATTTGGAGATCACACAGCCCACGAAGCAGAGGCGCTACGACACTAGAAACTTCAGCAGCAGCCAGCTCAGACAGACTGCATCCAGTGGTAGTTCCGGTTCTACGGCTGCTCTGACACAAGAGATGTTTCAGACACGAATCGGCAGCTTAGAGGAGCAGCTACTGGAGGAGCGAGAGGCACGTGCCCGCATCGAGCAGGAGCAGCAGGCGGAACGCGAGGCACGTGCACGTCTGGGAGCGACGGTTGCCGAGTTCCGGCGGATGCGGCGTCGAGCCGGTTTTCGTCCACCTCCACCCCTTGTCCTGATGTATGATTAACTTGTTTGTTGGATATTTTTTTTAATTATTTAGTATTTTTATTATTTTAGAATATTTAAACTACTTTACATTTTACATTTATATCTGTCGAACATGATATTATTTGATATATGACAAATCACTTTTAATGCAAATTAATTATTTTGCCTGATGTTTGGTTTTTTGTTGAAAATTTTAATTCGACAAAAATATTGCAAAAATAAATATATATATATATATAATACAATTTTTAAAAAAATATTGTTAAAACCATTACCGACGGACCTAAATCTGTCGGTAATTACCGACGAAAAATCCGTCGGTAATGTGTGTTTCGATTCTTCGAAACTTACTGACGGAATGTCCGTCGGTAATATGTGATTACATTCTTCAAAACTTACCGACGGATTACATTCTTCAAAACTTACCGACGGATATTTATCCGTCGGTATTTCGTCGCTATTTCCAGCCAACGGAATACAAAAAACAGAACGTCACCAACGGAATTTCCGTCGGTAATCTGTCGTTAAATTTATCGACGGAAATAAATCCGTCGGTAATCTGTTTACCAACGGATTCCTTTGTTTTACCAACGGAAAAATCCGTCGGTAAAAGAGAGTTTTTTTGTAGTGAAATTTTGGCGCCCCATTCGTCTCCTCCCCTGTGTCGTCTTCTTCGTTTCTTCCCTCAACTTTCTCCATCAATTTTCCTGGTTGCGCCGCTTATTTTCTTCGAGTTTGTACTTCCAGGACTTTGCAAAGAACAAGGTAATATTTTTAGGGTTTATTCTCCCCCCATTTTTATTATTTTTTTTGTTTTTTTTTTAATACTGATTCATCAGTATTTTGCAGTATTTCATCTTCAATTTTCGATTAATACAGGTTGGTCGACTGTTTAATTTGGTGTATAATGGCTGACAACACTCAAAATTCAATGGTCGTCACAGGTACGTAAACCCTATCCCGACCCGTTAATTATATAATTAAAATTGCATGGTCTGAAAAGGGATTTTTGTTGCTTGGTTTACTTGGAGTTAAGGCTTGCCCAAACGAAGTTAATTCCACAGAAGTTACTAACCCCTGACCGTCGGATTGAATTTTTAATTTTTAATTTTTCATTGGCTACTCTCTACAGTGTAGTGTATTTTCTTGGTTCTTTTATTTTTATTTAATGTTGCCCAAATGGTGAATTCGATTGCCGTCAAAGGTGTTTAAACCCTACCCCGAACACATTAATTATACAATGCATGATCCGAAAAGGGGTTTTTGTTGCTTGGTTTACTTGGAGTGAAGACTTGCCCAATCGAAGGTAATTCCCCATAAATTACTAACCCTTAGACCGTCGGATTGAATTTTGAAGCAGTCATTGGCTGATCTCTGTAGTGTAGTGTATTTTCTTGATTCTTTTATTTTTTTTTAATGTTCCCCAAATGGCGAGGTCAGTCGCTGAAGTATTTTCTAATACCCTAGCTCTAACCCTGAATTTGTTTATTACGTATTGAGCTATTGTTTTTTTGTAATCATAACATATTTTTATTCTGTTTACCTTGATTGCATATCCTTTAATAGAGTTCATCAATACAAATCCTGCATGAATATTTGCATTCCCCCTAGTATTACCGTTACAGTTATTTATTTTCAGACTAATTGTTGTTTTGCTCACCCTATGAATGAAATTGAACTATGAATATTTATATTAAACTAAGTTTGAATAATACTGTGTCCTACATTATTCTCTGTTTCTGACATTGTTTATGTTATCTGTTTTGAATATTTTGTATTTATTAGGAAGTGCAAATGTTTCCTGTAGAAATCAGAACGACTATATGAAGTTAATTCGTCAAAGACTAGACCGTTTCAAATTTGAAAAAGTTTAGGGAGTCTTATTTTGGGCAGTTTATAGATGTCGACACAAAGAAGTCCCAGGGTCAACTGGTATATCTTATGTACAAATACCTAGATCTGACAGCCATTGAACGACATACGATTTCTTTTATTATAGATGATAGTACTTTAAAACTTGGTCCTGTGGAATATTTTACAATAATAGGATTGCATTTTGGAGGCTGGGAGGAACCTCCTTCCTCTTTGAAGATCCATGATGAAATATTTGCTGGAGAACATAAATTGTTTGTTGCAGATATATATAAAGCCTTCGATGTTCACAGCAAGAAGTTGAAAGGTAGGAGTAACACGATGCTTAAACTGGCAGCACACTACTGGTGCGGCACCGGACATCGAAGAGGATAGATCTAGTGCAATATTTGCACCTTGTCGATGATTTGCGTAAGTTTAACAATTTTCCATGGAGTTTAGTCTCTTATCAATTCCTTGTGACTGCAAGCTACAATGCGAAGCTAATTAAATATAGAAGTTTGGGTGCTTTTGAGAAACCTGCTTTTGATGTCTTTGGATTTACCTTTTCCCTACAAATTTTTGCCTATGAGGTCCATAGAGACCTTGCCCTACATTGTGCGCAACCTTAAGAAAGTGCTTCAAATGCCTTTCCGAGAATGTTGAGGTGGAGTGTCAATACTTTCTTTCATTTGGCTGCAATTTTGAAATACTTTGAGATGTCACATGCATCATATGTGGTAATACACACTTTAAATTTGAATAAAATGTATTTTGTCCATATGATTATAATCTCAGTCAGTTTTTTCTTATAATCCTTGTACTAATATGCAGAGATTAATTGAGCCCAGTGAAGAGAAAAGAGAGATGATTGCATCAAATAAAATTAACAATGGCATGGTTTGTCTAGTACCGATTGAGAAACTCCTCCAACATTTTAAGCTCTTAATACCTGAATGTTTGAAACTATTGAAGAGGAAACTATCTCTTAGTGGCAGTCAATCGCAGAAGAAGAAACAGAAGGTGAAGGGTAAGGGTAAAGCTGAGGAAGTCAGTTGTAGTGGTAGTCCAACTTTTGATGTTCGAAATTCCAAGAGACGTACACGTGGATCAGGTGGTTCACCCAATTTCAATCTTCATAGTTCGCAGTGATGTACCATTCAATCAGTCTCATTCGGACATGATGATCAAAGCCCCTCTGCTGAAGATGCATGTTCCGACCCTGTAAGTATTTATTAACCCTTTAATTAGTTATACAAGTTTATAATATATGTTCTAATACACAGCCGTGTTCAGGCAATGAAACTTATGAATGTGTTACTTGAGAAGTTCACATCCTTCGAAAGTAAACAAGTGAAGATACATAGCAAAATTGACACGTTGATCAACGCACGCAGCTGTAGCGTTGGAGAGCAAAACTTTTGTCAAGAGAGGCCTGATGGAACCATGGTGGACCTTTCCATTGAGCTTCAGTCTTATGTCTATCGAGACGAGCATGATCCTTCCACGAGAACCACGTTTGGTTTATTTAGTAATATGAACCTACAAGATGTAGTGGTGAAAGAAGTTGAACGCAAGGCAAGTATGATGCAGTTTAGGAGATGGGCCAATCCATTTCATGAGGTGCCGAGGAAAGAAGAAACTATTGCATTTGCACCGGCAAAGTTGACCCTACAATATCCACTTCTTCAATCATGTTTCAGTGCGAGCAACAGAAAGCAAAGCCCTTTACATTGCCAGGAAAACTTGATGTCGGGTCAGGGTCAGGTTCCACCCCATATTAAAGTTAGCAATGCTTTGAAGTAGCTATATGTTGACCGTAAGAAAGCTGCAGCTAGTGGTTTGCAGCCTGTACTTGCCATATTAAAGTAAAAAGGGGAAGTTCATGGTGAGCCTACTTATCATCCCCTGTGTTCTTCTATAGAAAATGCTTTTACACAGCAGGCTAGGCAGTTGCAGTCTATTAAGGGTGGTAAAATTGACATTCAAAATGAAGTTGTAAAGCAAGACGTGGCTGGGGTTCAATCCATACATAATTCTACTGCCATTCCAATCCCCAAACACAGTGCCTACGAAATCCCCTCATGCATCTTTACTACCTCTGCTAAATGCAACAGATCAACCTTATCCTCTTATGACATCATCCGGTTGTTTAACTCTGGCTTTTGATAAGTGGTATTGTGCTTACATTAAAAATGGGTGAGTTATTTGATAGTAAATTGAATATTATGTGTCTATTTTGTTTTTCGGCTTGTGTTTTTTGTAACATCTATATCATTTACTTTTTTTCATGGATAAATCCATAACTTGTTGTGCCGCGTGATCCAGAAGCAACTGCAAAATGGTTTCACCCGCTATGGAGCTCTCGTGGATTGCTTTCGTCAGGGGTGAATTGATTTTAACCATTTAATTTTCACCATATGCTTATTAAATTCATTTATTTGATTTTCTTATGCGCATTACTAATAAGCATCTGTCTCTGTATTTAGATTATTGATTCCTTGCTTGATACAGTGCTTATTAAAGCAAATGAGTCGCCCAATTTATTCATCAAGAAGTGGACAGTTTTAGATCAACAGTGTTGGGTCAGTTTCCTGTTTTGCATCCTCACTTCATCTTACATTATATGTTCTGTTTACATGATTACACTTTGTTAGTTTTAAATGTATACTTTATTTACTTACTTTCGGTGTAACACAACAAGGCCTTTGCTTTGAAAACATAGATGCTTCCTCCAGCATGGTTTTGGATCGAGTATGTCAACGGCAACCGATCTTATGAGCGCCCTATCCCTTGGAAAAAGGTTCAAAAATTGTTTGGTATTGCTTATATTCCTAAAGAACATTGGGCATGCTATGAGGTAGATTTTGCAAAACAAGAAATTATCGTGTAGGACTTTCTTTCGCGATCGGTTGTAGCAGCCAGGGATATACAAGATGCTTTCAAGTATGTTGCTAGAAATGTACAATGGCTACTGGGGAGAGATAGCCTTTGAAATTCTGCTGGGGATGACTCCGAATTGAAACCTACATGGCCCATTGTTGTTTTCGAACATGCCCCTCAACAGCCCAATAATCATGACTGCGGACTCTTAGCAATGAAATTTCTTCAGTGTCTCGTGACGAATAGCAATATTGACGGTATCAATATTGTGCCCTCCGGATTGCAGAGAGAAGGAGTTCGGCCAACTGCTGTACAATTTTAGGAGTCCTTGTGTGTTGATATGAAAGACAACGGGCCAAAGGCATATGATGTCCTAGGTCAGAAAAGGAGAGCAAAGACAATGAAGGGAAATTGTGATCAGAATAGACATCATTTAAATCTGTTTTTGTAATGTTATACAACTATTCTCGATTTGGGTTCGATGTGCATTCGAATTTGTTGTTGGCAGATTTGTATAAGTTAAAACATTTTGGGTGCTGCTTATCCATGCTTAGGATAAAATATTTTGGACTGCTTTAACTGTAGCATCATTTATATATATCCAGCATTTAAGTTCTAGGTTTTCATTCCGTTATTTATATTTTGGGAATTCGGCAATAATTTATGCTTTTTTGCTCTCTTTTCAATTGTAGTAGGTGGAGCATAATTACAATTTGCAAGCATCACTGAATGCAAATAATACAAAATTTACCACTAACACTTACATAACAACTTGAAATATTAAGATACAGCTCACCTAATTCTAATAGAATTACGCAAACCATCGCATAACAACAACAAAGACTTACATGATTGCCGTTCTTTTTTGCCATGGCGGTGATGGCGGCGCTAGTTCCATTGCGAAAATCTCCTTCATGTAGAGCCAGTTGTGTTCTTCTTCATCCATATAATAAAGCATATGTGTCTTATCCTAGAAAATCTGTACAAAATTTTTGAATTGGAGTTGTGAAATATACAAAATAAAAAGAAAGAACTTCAGGAAGCAAAAGGCCGACGAGTTGACAGCGAAGGCCGGAGCAAAAATAGGAATATTGGGAGTTCCGGTAAGTTGATGACATTATCAGGCCGGCCTCGTAGCGCCGAGCCGAAATATTAGTCTGTCAGTGAGCCGGTCGCCGGAGAAATACATCACCGGTAAAATAAGGCGGCTGCCGGTGAAAAGTTTATGGGGCCCATGAAAAATTATTGCGTTAACTGAGACAACAAACGGCATCTTCTGTTTTGGCATTTAAAAAAAAGAAGCCTGAACACGTGGCGAGTATCGGTAGTGCCTGTGCAAGTAGTTGCACGATAGCTTCTACCGTGAATCGCCCATCTCTTAATCTTCACTTGGATCCAGATCTAACAATGCTCGATTTGGATCCATTAAATGTTTTACTAGACTTATATTGGGCCCATTTACGATGTAACCCTTATGAAGTGAAAAGCATAGATCCGACCCGCAACATTTTTCATTATGTATTTTTTTATTTGTTCTAATAAATTGTTAAATATATAAATGAATAAAAAAATTTAAGAAACGTTAAAATAGAATATCACATATAACTACCATTTCGTGTTTGATTGGTTTCTGCTGCTCACGCTCTCTCTCTACACTGGCGGACTTTCCCTCCCTAGATTCCGATCTGTTTCAGAAAAATTCCAAGAATGCCAACGGACCATGGGGAGCTCTCCTCCGAAGAGGTACGCCGCAGCCTATTCATACACTTCGCATGTATGCATGTGCTCAATTTAATCTATTAAGGGCTCCAAATTTGCTGATTGATTTTCTATCTGAAATGTTGGCATTTGCCACTAAAAAATGGTGGCGAATTTCGCTGCTTATCGTTTTTTAGCTGTGATGCTGATCAAATTGTCAGAAGTTATGGACTCTGTGTGATTAAGGGTTTGATTTCATTGTGTTGCTATTGAATTTTGTGTGCAGGTCTTGAGGAGGGATATTCCATGGGAGACTTATATGACGACTAAGCTGATTACGGGAACCGGGCTTCAGCTGCTGCGACGGTATGATAAGAAGCCAGAGACTTACAAGGCTCAACTGCTGGATGATGTAATCGTCTTAACTGCTCATTGTGTATATTTTATGTCAGAAGTTGATGGTGGTTAAGCTGTAAGGATTGTGAAATTTAGAAGTGTCTCATGATTTATGTGTTGATTAGCGTGAATTTGGAATGGATTGTTTGTTTATTTGTTTGTTCGTAAGTTGTTCGTGTAGGATTTGGAATAGAGTGGAAGTGAGATGAATTTGATGTGAGGAGTTTTAATTGATTTTGACGTTCTTAAGAAATGACTGTTTTCTGAATATTGTCGCATACACAGACATGTATACTATATATCTTTACTCGATGTTGGGGGGGGGGGGTGTATTTCTGCCCGAGGCATTATGTGTTTTTTTCTCATGAAAATAATAAAGAAAAGAGTTGATGGAAAAAAGAAGAAGAAGCTCTTGACCTTCCCCTTTGTTATTATGAATCTTAAGCAAACAGTAAACTTTGTTACAGTTGGAGAGTTTCATTTAATGGTTCTAGATTTTAGTTTCCATGATTAGTTCAATATTAGCTCTCGTAGTTATGCTTATGACGCATTGAAGGTTCAAATGGACACTCGAGTGACAGCAGATCAGTTAATATATTTATAAATCTCTTTACTGCACAATTATCAGTGAACAGTACTTTTTTCGAGCAAATCTGTGAACAGTACTTTGACAGTTGGAAAATATGTTGCAGGATGGTCCGTCGTATGTTCGTGTCTTTGTGAGCATTTTGCGCGACATATTCAAAGAAGAAACTGTGGAATATGTTTTGGCTCTTATTGATGAAATGCTTTCAGGTGAGGGACAAATGTACGTGATCTTCAATTAAATTTTGCAAAATCAATTGGCTAATAATATTTTTCCTATTTCGTGGCAGCAACCTCCAAAAGAGCTAGACTATTTCACGATAAGTCTCTCTCCGATGAGGATATTTATGAGCCTTTCCTGAGGCAAGTATTCAAAACTTGCTATTTTTGCATCTCATATATGTCTCAGTCATGTTATCCACTAAAATTGAATTAGTTTATTGTTTAAGAGCTATTATGTCTCCTTTTTCTTTTACATTTGCTCTAGAGATGACCTAGATTTCCCCAAAGGCCAAAACAGAGAAAATGAAAATGGAGTTAGATAAATGCTGCAGTGTGGGTATTAGCTGGTAGTGTGTATCAAACAAGGACTGTTATTTTTAATTCGTATGTCAAGCGTCTTGCATGTAAGTGAGCAGGATCGTCGGCACCTTTTGTTGAATCAAACAGCATTGTCATGTGTGAAGAGTTTCTTTATGTCCTTGTAATGAATGACACAGCACTCATTTCTTTTGCAGATTGCTCTGGAAAGGTAACTGGTTCATACAAGAGAAGAGCTGTAAGATACTTTCTATGATAGTAAGGTGTGAATCATCAAACATGCCTCACTTTGCATGCAAACTATATTGGTCGTCTCATCTTCCTGCATAACTTACCTTATTCTATTAATTCCAGTGGAAGGCCAAAAGCTCATGAGACTGCCACCGCTAATGGGGCTTCACATTCAAAGAAGGAAATTACTACTACAGATGAAGTTTTTAAGGGGCAGATTGAGTGGCTATCAACTCAGGTATATGCTCTTGAATCTTTATCTATTAGTTTTGGTATGCCTGTGACAGGTTTTCAACATGTTTGATGGAACTTTATACGTCATGCCTTGCCATCGTGTCAAAAGAAACTTTAGCAATCTGAGAATAATTCATTAATTCTACTTGGATAAATTTAATACGTTGACTGAATAAGCTGTGGTATAATTCGAACTTGGGAGGATATTTTAGATATCTGCTTTTCGACTTTTTGCTTGAAATATAAGAGAGTACATACAAACCATCCTGAACCCAAAATGTTCTGTAATAAGGTGGTGATATATACAGAATTCGCTATACTATAGTTACACTTCAGATGTGAACATGCAACTCTGAATTTTGAATGGCTCAATTGACTGTTAAAAAATGCTTCATTAAGTACCCTACACATTATGGAAGGTAACTGCTGGTGTTGCGTAATGCTGGTCATGTCATGGTGATACAATTTCCTAGTGAAGGTACTACAGCTTCATGTAGTATAAGCATTTTAGTTAGTCATAGTATCTTATGTTGAATATTTTATCTTTTGTGAAAGACATTTAGAAAAACCAGTATATAAAATTTTACTAGCCGGAAGAGTGGTTTTGTCGTTGAATTGGGTATGGTTTATAAACTGGTGACTAAAATTTTATTTTCAACTCAGCAATCCTTGTCTGTCTGCTTTTACAGCTGAAGAAGCCATCTCATCCTAGCCGTAGCATTCCGTCAGCTATTAATTCACTTGCAACTCTACTGAGAGAATCTTCTGCACGATCTTTATTTGTTCAACAAGATGGAGTGAAGTTGCTGATTCCTCTGATTTCTCCAGTTTCCAATCAGCAATCCATCCAGGTAAAATTTACTTAGTGACTACTTTTAGAACATCGTTTATTTTCTACTCCAAAGTTTGCCTTTTCAGAATCTGTTAAGTTAGTTGGTTCATTGGGCTTTAGATTTTATCATACATAAGTAGAGTTGGAAAATTTTGTGATGCATGATTTCTCATAATTGGATTTGACACAGCTCCTCTATGAAACATGCCTTTGTGTCTGGCTCCTGTCTTACTATGAACCTGCAATTGAGTACCTGGCTACTTCTAGATCCTTGCCACGGTTGATTGAAGTTGTCAAGGGATCTACAAAAGAAAAGGTGAATTCAGGGTTTTTTTTTTTTTTGTTTCTCAAAAAACTTTGAGACATACATATAAAGTTTTTATATCCCTTTCCATGCCATTTTGTCAACCATCGGCCTCCACATTGACAATCGATTTGCATATTTGCATCTCACTTACAGATTACTAAACTTCTCTCTTATCCTCTGGAATAACTATATCAACTTATGGTAGGTTGTCAGGGTAGTTGTCTTGACTCTCAGAAATTTGTTGCACAAAGGGACTTTTGGTGCTCAAATGGTAGACCTTGAATTACCACAGGTTGTTCAGAATTTAAAAGGTCAGGCATGGAGTGATGAGGTGAGAAATCAAATACTTCTCTAGAAACCGCAATGCAATATTATTGTCTCATCACTGTTTCTGCATGAAATATATTAAAAATTATGTCAAGCAATGCCATCAAGCCATGCTTTCACTATTTTCAAATGAAAGTTACTTAAGAAATCATGTTAGGGATTGAATTTAAAGCGTTAATTATCATACAACAATGCTGATAAATTGATCACATGTACAGCGACATAATAAGATGGCTATTGCCTGAGTATGAATTAAAAAATAAAAATTGTTTTCCAACATGCAATGACTAGGTTGCGAATTTCAAATACTGGTTCTGTGTTTATGATATTTGATTTATTGCAATGTCTTGCTTTCTGCTGAGGTGATTGGAGTTTCACTCAAGTCTCGGCACTAGAAATATAATTCTCTGTCCTTCTAGGAAGGTCTTCCTAATCTCTTTCTGGTTCTTGATATGTGGCCATCAAACTTTTTCTGCAGGATCTTCTCGAAGCTCTGAACCAACTGGAACAAGGGTTGAAAGATAACATCAAGAGGCTAAGTTCTTTCGATAAGTACAAGCAGGAAGTCCTCCTCGGACATCTTGATTGGTCTCCCATGCATAAAGATCCTATTTTCTGGAGGGAAAACATCACTTGTTTCGAAGAGCATGATTTTCAGGTTTGAACTCTCTGTCACTAGACAATTTCTGGAGTGACCTCTACTCAACCTAATTGCATCATTCTTTCTAGATTCTTGTCCTTTGTTCTTTACCTTCTGCAAAAACATGCTTTAAGTGATGAATTGATTTGAGCATAATGTTTGATATTTATTTGACTTGTTCACACACATCACTGATACTTCACATATCACCACAGGTTCTGAGGGTCTTGATAACAATCTTAGACACATCCTCCGATCCTAGGACACTTGCTGTCGCTTGCTATGATCTATCACAGTTTGTCCAATACCATCCGGCTGGGAGAATCATTGTGAACGACCTCAAGGCAAAGGAGCGCGTGATGAAACTGATGAACCATGAAAATGCAGAAGTTACTAAAAATGCCTTGCTCTGCATCCAAAGGTTATTCCTCGGTGCCAAATATGCAAGCTTCTTGCAGGCTTAAGTTATTGTTCATAGATATCATTGGGATTCTTAATTATGTTCCTTCTGTGGAGTTACAGATGTCGCGAAATTTAATCTGTTGCACATGAAATCACTGTGTCTAGAGTTACCATTTATATTTTCTCATTCAACATTCAATAAGATGAAGCCTCACTTTTGTATTTCAAAAATTTATCAATAATAAGCTTCCTAACTTCCTGTGTGTTGATCTGTAACTCGCTGAAATTCAATTCATTACATTTCTCTCTCTCTCTCTCTGAATTTTTTCGATTCAGATTTCCCTGTAATTTTAGTTTATTAAGATGCAGTTATACATCTTAAAGAGCGTTTACTTTGGATGATAGGATATATTGATATAATTTATGATTGACTGTATGAAGGATTAGATGATCAAACAAGTTTAAAAGTAATCAATCCACCAAAGTAAATAGTAGATTAGTCTATACTATTTTTATCTATCTATCCTATCACCCAAAGTAAACACTCCCACGAATTTTATGTTATCCATCGCGTAATAGACGTCTTGCTTTTGATGTAGTCTATTTTGAGATGAGAAAACGGGAAAAATCCGCTGTCTGTGTGGTGAAACGTGTAAACATTATAAAATATTTGGACATCATTAATTTATATTGTTATGGCATAAAAAAGTTCAATAATAAAATAATTTATTAGAAACTAAAATAGGTACAACGTGAATGCAACTATCGTTGTTGGGACTTGGGAGTCATGGGATATTAATTAGTTTTTAAATTATTTGATAATTTGTGAACTGAGTGATTAGTCCGTTAATTAAGAATTATTATATGGCGAGTTTTTTTTTTTTAATTAGCAATTAAATTTAAAAATCGTGTCACGATGGACTCCAACCTGAGACCTTTAGTCTCGAACATTAACCACTCTAGTCTCGAACATTAACCACTCTACCGTTAGGTCAACTTACACATACTATATAGGGAGTTTTAATGACCAGGTAATGCTTTATTATACCATAGTGCTGTAATAGATGACAATGAAAGATGACCTGTGTGGAGTTATCAAAGGACAATATTTCTTTTTGTATCGTTTGTGTTGGGATCTAAAAATTATACTATTTGATATATAATCATATCATATTTACATTGTGGAACATAAGTATACGTACTCCTTGACAATCATGGTTTCCCAAACCGTATGGCAAGGTTAAATTTATACCATCCAAACAATGAAGCTCCTAGGGCACCCATAGAGGCGGTCGGGTGCCCTGATCGCTCCCTCGACGCTGCCGCACCAACCTCCCCCCCCCCCCTTCCCGCTGGCGACCGCCCCCCGGTCGCGACCTAGGTTGGGTTTGCGACACAGCAACTAACCTGGGTTTGCAATATTTTAATTTTTTTTTTGTTGTTTAATTTAAAAAATAATATGGTATTTTAATTATAATTATTTTTATTATTCAACAAAAATATAAAACATAAAATTAAAAATAAAATAAAATTAAATAATGAGAGACCGGGGGTGAGAGACTGGTACCATTGAAGACGATTTAGAAATCGGTCTCTCAATCATTAAGAACCCACAAAAAGTAGCAAAAATATTAATAAAATATTGGGAAGTGGATGCTCTAAGGGTGTGTTTGACAGCCCAATAAGGCTAAGATACATATCTCCCTTTATATAGTCAGGTAAGGTATCCCTCCCCCATCCTCAGTTACATATGTTTTACTCCAACAGTGCTACCGATTAATGTGTAGGAATACAAATTTACCCTCCCCTTCTTCTTCTCCTCTCTCTTCGCTCTCTCCTCCCCTCTCTCTCATGTGCAAACCAGAAACCCCAAATCTATTTTTACTCCAAACTCTCGATTGCAAATCAAATGAAGAAGAATCGAGGAAAGAAACATAAATCATAGATTAATTTTCATAATGCGATGAAAAATTAAAAGCAAAAAAAAAAACAAAACCCTTTAATATCTGACTCACACAAGCTAAATCACTTTTGCAGGTTATCTTTTTTTGTTCTTATGTCTTTCATCAAGTGGCTTGTACAGAAAATTGAATCGAAAGGGATGGAAGATAGCTAGATTCGAACATATTGTTCAATATTTTCATCGATTCAATAAGGATAGTAAAAGATAACTTCAATAAAATTATAAACCTCATATATATAAAGATAAAAATGTATTGCATAAATTAATGATCTTCAATTACAATAATTTCTAAAAGAAACAAACTTACACACTACTTTAATGATACTGAATTTATTTATCTTCTCAAAATAATTATAGGAATTTGGTGCTGCCAACAACACTGCACTTCCTGCAAATCCCTAAAGAAAACCGAATTCACAGTCGGAAAAAGTAAATAAATAGGATTATTAGAAAAAGGAAAAAAAAAAACTCTTAAACATTCGTAGCTTAATGAACTTTGAGTTGTTATATACTCCTCAAACTTCTCAATAAGATGATTCTCCCGGTAATGATTAGGAGACTATTCTCCTACAAATTGCTCAAATGAAAATCTGATTCTTGTACCACAAAATTTCCAACTGATAATTAATTAAGTTGAAAGACAAGTCTTACGGAGTGATAAGAAAGAAAAAGGAGATATCATCGGCAATAGTAGGAATTTGAAAGTAGAAGTATAAATGTAGCAAAAACATAAAATATAGTATAAGATACATATTAAACCTTGCAAGTAAAAAATATGAGTGAGCATCAAACTCACACTTACGAACATGATTTGCAGTAACATTCAATTGGACACACAATTATGCCATTGAATAAATCGAATCAATCCACCAAAGCACATACCATCAAAAGGGATCGATATTAATATGAATAATTAAAGAGTTGCACTTGGGTACCCATACATCCGGTTCAACCCGGCCCGATCCGGTCAGCGTTGACCGGTCAACGGTCAACGTCTGACCGTTGACTTTTCCGTTTTTTTCCTCTCCGCCTTCGGCTCCGATTTTTAATTTATAGATAATGATTGTGGTAACATTAATATTTTTTAGCTCGCTCTGAGGCCTTCGGCTCCCCTCGCTCGACTCTTGAAAAAAATTTTAAAAAAAATTAAAAAGTCAACGCGGTCAACGTTGACCGGGCGGGCCCGGCGGGTCGGCGGGTCAGGTCGAGTTGAACCGGATGTATGGTACATCATGATGTATGGAGCGATAGAAATACGTACATTTACGGTGCATGTGGCGGGGTAAGCGTACAAGCAGCGCAACACCTCACACAAAATGTGTATCAACTATTCTACCGATAAGATGAATTTCAACCAAATATTTTTTTGGGTTTGTTCGAATATTTGATTGGTGAATTTTTATATTGCCATACCGAATAAAGAGATTCCATCTTGGAGAAAAAATATGAAATAAAAATATAATTCAACAAAGCCTATCAAGAAGAAGAAGAGGGAGAAGAAAAGTTTGGTTATAATTCCAAAGGTAATTTCTCTGTATTCATTACGAATTGGTCGATTCACACACAAAATATAGAACTGATTTTACAAAAACAAAATTAATTACCTTGAAGTAGTTGTATCTTTTGTGAGATTTGGTGGCTGCTGAAGTGGAGACTGGGGTACAGAGAAGATGAACAGATTTGCAGTAATGTGTTAAATTTTTTTTACGAATTTAATAATTAAAAGATATCTTGAAAAAAGAGAAAAAACAGGAGTTTTAAGGGTGGAAGAGATTTGTGAACAAATTTGTAGATTTATTCCGTGTTCTCCATGTTCTTTTAAAAGATAATTGCTCCATGTTTATAGGAAATAACTTCTTAATATTGGAGCTAAAATGTATCAGTTACAACCTTGTTTTAATACTCCATCCGTTCCATTTATATAGGCTTGTTTTCCTTTTTCGGATGTTCCAAATATATAGGCTTGTTTCCATAAAAAGTGATGTTTTTAGCTCAATCCGCCTATATAAATGGGACGGAGTGAGTATATATATAGATTTTCTCACCGAACATTTCGGTTGTATCATTGATTATCTTATTTGTTTTCACATCGTAATGCATTCTCAGTTTTGTCTCCTGAGATCAATGTTGATCTTAGCTTCTTTCAGTCTCGGTTAAAATTACGAGTAGTTTTTTAAACTTCTTTATCTCCTACAATTTAAAATCTCCCTATATTTTCCTTTTGATGTTAGATGTTGTAGATGAATTGAACCTGTATTTTAATTATTAAAGTCGTTGTGCGAAATTTGTTGCAATCGATTTGATTTGAGTACTGTAGTTTGGCAGAAATATCTTCGCCAATTTCCTCTTCTTCTTTTGGTTTAATTGTTTGGACTCTTTTGTTTTGTGTTATTATGGTAAGGGGGGGTCTTAGCGTATCTTAGTTTAGTATTTTAATTGTTTAATTGATACTTTATTATTGTAAATGGATATTACGTAGTCGAGTTTGAGCCCACTAAGACACGTCTATCTTGTTTGAGGGTTATATAATCCTCCTAGTCATGTATTTCAAATCATCATAAGTTAATTCATCAAATCACCCACTACGATTTTGTTAGGAGTTCTTCACCGCTCGAAAGGTGGTGCAAGAATGTTAATTATGGTACTACCAATTTGTTCTCATGATGAGGAGTTAAATAATGTTATGCTTAAAGTTGACAATGGAATTCGACAAATTTTAGTTCAAGAAATTTTGGGCAAAATGAGAATGATTTTCAAATTATTCGTATTCAAGGAGAATTTTTATAATTCCATTCTTAAGTTTTACGTGCTTCACATTGAGGACAAGATAGTTTTGAAGGGATTGACTATTGAGAATGATACTTATGTTAGTTTAGTATATTATTTTAGTATTTATATTTAATTGTTTATAATTTATTATTGTAAACGGGTAATACGATATTAATCGGTTCGTAGTCGAGTTTGAGCCCACGGTATCTACTTTGTTTGAGGGTTATATAATCCTCCTAGTCTTGTGTTTCAGCTCATCATAAGTTAATTAATCATATCATACCCACTAAGATTTTGTTAGAAGTTCTTCACTACTGGAAAGGTTGAATAGGAGACTCGCTTGCTTGAAATGCGGAATCAAAGTCCATACTCGATCGAAGAGTATCCTATCAAAAAAGTAACCTATCGAAGGGTACTCTCAATGAAAACACCAATTGATACGACCCCGATGCGAAATAGTATCAATAGGATACTCTTCGACGAGTACGAACTCCAATTTCGCCTTTATCTACTATTTTATTGTTAACTAGCTGTCAAATCTCGACATTCACTTAATTATCCAGTGCTCGATTTTTTTTTTTTTTGAAGTTATTATAAAGAATGCTATATCTAAGAAAATAGCACGACTTTTAACATAAAAAAGAAGCACACAAGCATTAGATTTTTTCAAAGCATAAAATTTTAGAGTGAATATCGTCGATTAAATCACAATAGTTCAAGTCGTTGAATTAAGTAAACTGTAGAAGAAATAATTGAATATCGTAATAAATCACCTGCAGGCTGCAGCCGTCGTTTATCTATATACAGTCATGAATCCGGACCGTCGATTTTGAGCTTGGCTATTTGAAAAAATCTAAGCCGTCCACGCTCATTACGCTGTAGATTCTATTTCGAACAACCCGAATTATTTTACGGGTGCAAAAGGCGCTTCGCTTTGTATTTTGAACTCTCCAAAATAATTTCGTGATCAAGAAAGCAGGAAAATTTCACTCAGATTGCACAAAATTCAAGATTCCTTCTCGCTCTAAAAACGTCCCCCCCCCTCTCTCTCTACCTGCGCATACAGATCACTTGTATGCATGCGTCTCTGCACGAGCAGCTGTTTTCTTGCACTTTGTCGCCCGCTTCGATCTTAGCTGGAAGTGAAGACTGAGGTTCAATTGGGGTTAATTGAGTTCGTTGAGCTGATAATTGGGTGGGTCTTCGAGAAATTCTTGGTTTTGGGGCAATTTATTCGGTGGGTTAGGTATTTCACTGTCGATGCGGAATCTAGGGTTTGGCTGTTCGCAGTCTGATTTGGGAATAAGAATTGAATGTGGGGTGTGTTTGATTTTGCATGGAGGTCCCGACTGAAGTAGAAAGCTCGGTGCTTTAATTTTGTTTCTTAATAAAGTTTCGTTTTTTTCCTTCCATTTGTTGGGTGTGGTGTAATTTAGGGTTCTGAATGTTGTGTATGTGCATAGATTGAGGAGTTAGAAGAGAAATAACGACTTGAAGTAGTTGTGTAGTTGTGTTGTTGTTGTTGTTGTTGTTTGTAAGAGTAGAATAATTATTGACTGGGATTGAAGGTGGTAGGAAAGAAAAATGTTTTACTCACAGTTCATATTAGCGAAAAAGGGGCCGCTGGGAACCATTTGGATAGCAGCGCATTTGGAGCGTAAGCTTCGTAAGAATCAGGTTGCTGATACTGACATTGGAGTTTCTGTAGGTAAGTTTTTAATCTATCAGCATTAATGTTACTTTCTCTTGTTTTGTTGTTTACAAATTTTAGTTCGTTTTCTTACTATGTCGAATGGTTTATGTTCCTGAATGACATAAATACATAAGTACATGTGTGCGCATGCAATCACTCGCGGATGTAAGATTTTGGTTATAGCCAAAAGTTGTATCAAATATCAATAAAATGGAATCGGTAGGATTATTTGTATGATTTAGTTGTATACTCCTTCCTAGGGATGCTGCATTAGGTGTTGGCTAATTTGTTAAGAGAAGCAATTGAGATCAAATGCGAGTTGAAATTTTGTTATTTAGTCACCACATAGGGGAAACTATAGAAATTTCCATGCTGCGATGTTCCATTAGACTCACTTTTGATTAACATTTTACTGTATAAAGTCCATAGACTGGATAGTGATTGATGTCAGACCTGTGTCTTACATATCAATTACAACCTTTTTATTGTCTTATGTGTCCTTTTTATTTTTTGATTTTTCATATATGGATTAGCAAACTTGATTTGGGACATGAATGTGTAGTCAGGTCATTTGGATTTTTTATTCCGTCTCCCTTGGCTTCTTTATATGTTAGGGAATAGAAAACGCTTAATATCTGTCTTAGTTCTCTAGAAGCGTGTATTAGCATCTTGGATCCAATCTGTGTCTTTTTACAGATGAAAAATTCAAGTTGCTATATTTCTTCCACAATGCAAGCATGGAAACCCTAGTTGTTTAGTTTGGTAAAACAACTTACAAGTGTTTCGAGTCTTTACAATATCTATTTGTATGCTGATCGCTGAAATGATTTTGTTAGTTTATTTCCAAACTCATCTTCAATTAATTCACTTTCCTTTCTGCATTCATTCAAGTGCCAGTTTACTTTTACTATGGAATTCATTGATCCACAGAATTCTTACCAATTACGATTTACGAGTCTTTTAAGATACCCTAAAACTGACTAGTGATTCATACGGTTGAATAATCTCATAAGTTTATTTCCAAACCCATCATAACATTAATTCACTTACATTTTGCATTTATTCACGTGCTCATTTACAAATGGGAATTCATGGATCCACAGAATCCTTACCATACTTATAAATCCTTATCTTTTGCCTTTAACAAGACATCGAAAACCAACTTCTGATTGGCATGCAGATATAAGCTTGTTAGAATATTTCCACAGTCAATTTCAACTGTTTACTCACTGTCTTGCCTCTATTTTGGCTCTGATTACACAAATAGAAAACTTTTGCTTTTAGAACTATACTTATTTAATTGCTTTTCATTGTTTCCCATGATACCTATTTAAGTCTCATTATTAAATGCACATTGTTTATATTACGCAGATTCGATTCTTTTCCCGGATGTGCCAATTGCACTTCGTTTGTCCAGCCATCTCCTGCTTGGCGTGGTGAGAATCTACAATAGAAAGGTGAACTACCTCTTTGATGATTGCAGTGAGGCTTTGCTCAAAGTCAAGCAAGCTTTTCGCTCTACTGCTGTCGATTTACCTCCAGAAGAATCAAAAGCACCATATCACTCCATCACCTTGCCAGAGAAGTTTGATCTTGATGACTTTGAGCTGCCAGATAGTGACATTTTTCAAGGGTTTGTTCAAAAGCTTAATTTCTTAGCCTTGCGAGTTATTTTATCTTTGCAAATGCTCTTCATGATTTCTTTAAAGCTGCACTGGCAGAGGATTTAAAGATTTGATAGCTAATTAGGATTGGGATATACTAGTAAACTTCTAAAGTGTGTACAAACATAATATAGTATTGGGGTTAAATGGATAAACTGACGGACCAATTTTGGAAAGAGATTGACCTATCCTAAAAACATAGTATATTGTAAGGTTCGAGATAACAGAATCCGTTGGCTGATATCTCTTGCAGCTTTACCAAGATTTGACTAGATAGTGTTATTACACTTTCTTAATCCTTTCTCTAACATGCCAACTGCAACATTTTCAGTAACTATGTAGATCATCACATTAGTTCGAGAGAACAAATCACACTTCAAGATACGATGGAGGGTGTCAGTTACTCCACATCAAAGTTCGGGCTGGATGGTTAGTAATAAGATGATTGATGAAATCTTGGACTAGCATTTGATGTAATGATTACTGTCTTATCCTTTTTAATGTTTTTCTTGTGTTGTTTACAGAGAGATTTGGTGATGGTGATATGTCCGGATTGGACCTGGAAGAGGTGCACTTCTCACACTGTTATATGTTCTATTCTTATTCAATTTGTTCTATAGGTTATTGATAAATCTTAAATTTTTTCCTGATTATTGAACAATCAAATATGGGCTAAGCCTTCTATTGATTGACATTGTTAGTCAGAGAAACACATCTAAGGGGGTTCGGACATGTGCATATGAGGCCTGTACTCTGTAGATGCTCCAGTTAATTTTATTAACTCAGATTAAGTAGGGAAAGACAAGACTCAAAAGTACTCTCAAAGAAACTTTTGAAGAGGATTTTTTATACTTGATTATGAATTAAGACAGGTATTTCAACTGAAAACAATGGCAAGATATGGTCGTATAGCTGACTCGACCTAGTGGGATAAATGCTTAGTTTGTTGCTGTTTCAATATTGTTAAATATCAATATATTAGCCTTTTCTTTTGTTGTTTCTCATTGACAATTGCATACAGGAACTGTTAACGGGGAAACTTGGTATTGCAGAACATGCTGACGAGAGGTAAGCTTCAAATCAAACTTTTTCTGGGTTTAGCTGATTAGTTCCTTATTTTTCCTCATCAATTTTGTCTTTTATTTTATTTTTGGTCTCGGAATGTAATGATATGTATATTATGTTTCACTAGGATTATTTTACTGCACTAATTTGCTTCCTAAAAGCAGTGTATTTATGCCATTTGTAGGATATAAATTCATGTGTCTGACTGAAGTTAGATAGAATATGAGTGACAGTATAGTTGCATTTTTTACCATATCCTATAGCTGTCTTTGCTAGGGGTGAAATGGGTTAGTTGTTTTTTTTTTCCACTGATATCATTTGAATATACTCAGTTGGGTTCAATTATGTTATATGAATCCAAATTGGATGGATAACCGAATCTAAAAAACCTTACACATCAATTTGAATTCTAGAATCACCTGGCTAAAAATATTTGATACAATTCCATCAGAGAGTATATTCTGTTCTGAAAAAGTGAATCTCTGCCTTCCCTCGCTGCTGAACAACCCTTGTTGCATTTCTTTTTGCTGTCCGGCCAAACCCTCATCTGGTGCTTCCTCTTGTTCTGCAGTCCTCTAGCAGGTTCATGATTCTTGTATCATGCAGCAAGAAAAAAGAACAGAAGGGCGAGGGTCAACAAAGAACCATCTGTTTATCAAAATATACATGCTTACCTTTACTAGCTATAATCTTCCTTGTGGAACTAGGGTCAAAATGAAAATTGGATTTTTATGTGTGTTTGTTTCTTTTTTGTAAAGCTACTTTGCAGGCTTCCTTATGTGCTCTTCCCCCCTTTGTAATCTCAATATTGCATTATTAAGAATGGGATTTGCTTATGTATGTTACACTTTGTTCTGCCCCATTGATGTATTTTGTTTCGTACCATAAGATGCAATCATCAGGAGTTATTCCTTTTCAAATTGGTCAATCCTTCATAATTTCTGAAAGTACAGATTTCTCAGTGCCACTTTCTGATTTCAGGGTGTATCCCCAGACATCTTTTGGATCAACATCGACTCTCAAGCATGATCAACATGCTGAATATAGGGCTACTTCAGAAGTTATGGTAGGTGCTTGGGGCTCTAAAATTTCTGGTGGATAGTTGAGGGGGCAATTCATCTTTTTTTTTTTTTTTTAAAATCAATCCTCAAAGAAATTACTGTTACTTTCAAGTTGTTTTAGATTTAGATAATGCAACCACAAAAGGGATTGCTAGCTTGTGGTTTGTGAAGAATTTACTTGGTAAACTTATTCTCCTTACTTGCAGGTTGATGGTGGTAATGAAGGCCCTGATGTTATGGACTATGCACAGGCTCCTTGTACTCCTGGACTGGAGGATGAGCCAAATTTTTCCAAAGTCCAAGAAGCTTCTGCATGTGATGATCATCTTGAATCGGATTATCAATTAACTGGGTCCACCATGAGGGAGAAAATGGATAGAGCTCCTTATGAGGATAAACAAGAGGTGGACTGGTGTTCTCAGAATGATAAAATTTCTGATGCAGCACCTCAGGGGCCACCTGAGGAGAATGGTTACATGTCAAGTGGATTGGAAGTCAAGGAACCGGAGCCACTAGGTGAATTTCCTAAGCTAATGTTGAATTTGGTGTTTTAAAGGAATCTTCAACAGTAATTGAGTTGTTTGCTCATTTTTTAGGTCCAATGGAATCCATAAAACCGACTTCAGACTGCACTGATGAGATCATTAAAGAATCTGATGTTCCTGACCAAACTGAAGCTGTCGACAACAAAGATAGGAATGATCTAGTCTCAGTTGATGAAGCCCTCTTGAATGATCAGTGTCCCAATGAAGTTGGCTTGGAAATTTCTGAAGGTGCATCAGCAAAAAATGTACCACCTCTGGATGTTGATGTTCCTTCTGGCATAGTAGACACTAGCAATCAGCAAAAATCATTTCATGGTGAAGCAGAATTAGCTTCAGAAGACCAGGATGGACTTATTTTAGGGGATCCTGCGACTCAGGCTTGTCAGGACACTATCGATTCCAGTGCATTAAACCTTGATGCTCATGACCAAGGGACAGCTACTGAAACTATTGTTTTGAGGCCATGTAATTCTGTTCAGGACCACGGCAATGCGGATAAACCTGCATTTAGCCCAGCTTATGATGGTGATGTCAAATCTGATATCTGTGTTGAAGCAAACGATGGAGGAGCAGAGACAGCAAAGCTAGGTTTGTCTACTGCATGCAAACCTATAGCACGGAAGTCTCATAATATATCATGCATTCATATCTGTATCAAGAAAATTGCATAAATGCCAAAGCTAACCTCTTAGTTATTTGTTGTCTAATTTTTCCAGAATAAGTATACTTTCTTATGGTTTTCTGTTTAGCTGCATTATTTTCACCTGTTGCAATTTGCACGTGACATGTATTATTAGGAAATTTCTTCCTATGCAGAATTGATGTAAAATTTCCTGATTTTCTGTCCTAAAATTGCTGTACGTAATTATGAGAACCCTTGGCAAATTAATAATGGCCAATATTAAGCATGGAATATATCTTCTCAAAAAAAAAAAAAAAGCATGGAATATATAAGTTGAATAGTCCAGTTCATGTGTAGAACAAATGTAACTAGGAAGTAAGAAAATTTTGGCTAAGAAACTTAGGGCTTCTTATGCATTCCCAACCTTACTTTTGAAAATTGATGATTTGATGGTGAAAGGCCTTCATTTCATGAGTGCATTTGATTTATCAGGTCAAGTGGACTCTGTAAATGGTAATGAAGAACAAAATGTGAAGGAAAATCAAGTACAACATAATGCATCAGGTGAAGACATTCTGGTGGCTGCTGTTGAAGCTGATGGTCTGGCACATGCTACCGCTGAGCTGCCTGCACCTGAAAAACTGCTTTCAATACCAGAAGGCCATATGGATTTACATAGTGGCATGATGATGGAAGTTAGCCCTGGGGACTTTGAGGGTCTTGATGAAGGTGACGCTGGGAGCAAAACTGCTGCAGGCAGAAAGCGTACTTTTACTGATAGTACACTAACAGAACAAAGTCTGAATTCTGCTGAATCTTCAAGACAAGTCCGTATTAAACGAACGACAGGATCAGTTCCTGATGATGATGATTTACTGTCTTCTATTTTAGGTATATCGAACTTCATGTTTTGTTTTGTGCGAGGTTGCTTTTACAAGGCATAAAGTTAATAAATGCTTTAGGTACTTTTCTTCAAGTAGCTTGTGAATTTATGAGATAATATTATTTCAGTTGGAAGGAAATCATCAATTTTGAGAGTAAAGCCAACACCTCCTCCTTCTGAAGTGACTTCTATGAAGCGCCATCGTGCTGCTCCTCGGTCTGGTGCTCCCAAAAGGAAAGTTCTTATGGATGATACAATGGTTTTGCATGGCGAGTATGTTCTTCTTTTGGCCACTGTTAAGATTCTTTGATTTAGTATATTTATGTTTCAACATTTTGCAAGCTGGATAAAGGGTCATGCCTTAACCAATTGAGAAAAAGCAATTTCCCCATTGCATGCGACACGTGTTTTAGTCATAGGAATTATTATGCGACTGATTTATGTTATTAATCCTTGATGATATCATCCCCCTCCCCCCCCCCCCCCCAAAAAAAAAAAAAACTTGGAACTACTTTAATTTGATGCGAATTTGGCTGTGCATTGGCAACTAAGGTACTCGCTTTCCTCTTCTGCATGAGTTGCTTTTGCAGCTTCGTTAATGATACCAAGCTCGTTACCACTCTTTTTTTTGGCTTGAACTTACCTGTTCGTCCAGCTTATTTTTCAAGTGAAAACTTATATATCTCTATCATTGTAGTGCCATACGGCAACAGCTGACTAACACAGAAGACATACGCCGTGTTAGAAAGAAAGCTCCATGCACACTCTCTGAAATCTCAATGATTCGGAAACAGCACATGGAAGATGAAACTTTTCTTGAGCCTTTATTCGCTGGTGAGTTGTGATGTGGCTAATGTTGACATTTTACCTTCAACTAATTATATCACTTTTTTGATGCTCAATGTTGAGTTCTTCAGTTTTAGTATGTTACTATCCAGTGTATGTTGAGCATGATCTGTGGATTTTTGATAACTTTATCTCTTTCCTTCTTGTGGCGGGTAGAGGTGTGATCATTTGTGTTATAAATTATCTAAGACCTCTAATTGCAAATTGTTTGGCCTTAAAGAAGTCTTCTTTGAAGGAATCTATGCCAATTTGTGGTTGCTTCAAAATTTCCTGCTTTGCAGATTGTTATATAGCTGGAGAAAGCACCATGTTAGGTTATTGCTTTATTGCTTTGTTTGGTTTTGTAGGCATGTCAGCTGAATTGACTTCTTTGCACAGTCATGTGTATGAATTGGGTCGAATCAAGGTCTGCCAAGATGAAGTACATGATGTCTCTCTGCAATCTGTGAGGGAACTGGGGTTGCCTCCCCAAAATGATGAAAATGGCAATATCCCTGAAAGTGTGGTTCAACCAGACATAGGTTCCCACAGTGAAAAGTCTGGTGCTTGTTTTGAAACTGCGGTGGAATGTCATTCGACTTCCCCTACTATTAAAAGGCATGATATGGAAGACAATGACGAGCCTGGAACAGCTAATGCAATAGAAGTTGGTGGGCAGGATTTAAACAACGTGTTTTTGACAGTGAGAGATAATGAAACAGCTGAGCCGTGTGAGAATCATCTTCCGAGTGAAAATAAGATAGAGGAAGTTGATTATACAAGGGTAGCAGTCAATGAAGAGTGGACCAAGCCTACAAATGATGCGGTCACTGATGATTCACAGAAGGAGCACATGCTGAATGTTGCTGTAATAGATTCTGTTGCTACTAGTGATATGGTTCATGCTTCGGATGGTATCATTGAGACAGCTTTTGTAAATGAATCTGAAGGTACATATGCATATGCTGACAAAGATGCAGCTGTCGTTTTTTATCAGAGGGAAGCTGTGCCCTCAGCTGAATTGGACTTTGCGAATATGGATCATGATCAAGTGATTGGAAATGAAGGGAAAGATAAAGATGGCAATGGGGGTGAGAGTGAAACTGAACTTGGAGTGAAGGATTATATTCTGCCAGAGATGACCCAAGATGCTGCTGCTGAGCTGATACCAGATGCTGACCATGGAGGGTTGGAATACCATGTTCAAGATGATATTTATAATACTACATCTAAAGAACAGCTAGACATGGAATTTCCATGCACAGGACTAGAAAGCATGCGGCAAGGTGGCTCAATGAATCGATTTGAAGACCCTGACCATTCTGAAGTTTATCAACTTCAGATGATGGATGGAGAAATTCCTGGTTTTGACCTGCAAGATCAAGATGTAAGTTCCCTTTTTTGCTACAGCTTCTGCATATATCTTGTTTTCATTGACTTTGATTTTATTAAGATGGCTGACTATGTTATTATAAATTGTATAGTTAATTGACAAAAATCTTGTCCAAATTGGTCTTCAAGTTAATCTAAACTTTTGACCCTAGGAATATTACGTGATCCAGAATCTTTAGTGTGAAGTAAGAAAATTGTATACTATTCCAGATTAAGATTTTAGGGATGCACTAAAGAGTAAAGAATAAAGTCAATAAGCTTTAACCAACCTTATCATAATCATGTGACATTGTCCAATACAAACATGTAGTTGGGGAAGGAAGCTGGCAATGTAGTTATTCTTTCTAAAATGCTGTAAATGATTCCTATGAATGAATGATTTTGAGCTTCCAAATTTGATTCTATTCCAGATTAAGATTTTAGGGATGCACTAAAGAGTAAAGAATAATGTCAATAAACTTTAGCATACTATGATAATCAACCAACCTTATCATAATCATGTGAGATTGTCCAAGACAAACATGTAGCTGGGGAAGGAAGCTTGCAATGTAGTTATTCTTTCAAAAATGTCTCTGAGCCCTTCTGTATTTCTGTGGATCCCAGATATTTTCTTTCTGTTCTTTCTTCTGAAACAAAATATTTTCTTTTTGTTTATGAACATTGATGAGATTCTGACAATGTGGTCTATGTCATGCAGGAACTAAATTATTTGGCTGCAGGAAATGATACAGGTTTGTTTGAAGCCTTGAACTTCTTAATCAGCCCTTCTATGATCCATCTTTTAACTGGAAAATAAGCTATATATGTCTGTCTGTGCGTATGTGCATGTATTTATGGATTGATGTAAATATTTTCAACAAATTCTCAACAAAAAAAACTCTCATGATTTTAAAGCATCGTAATTTCCCATTATTATTATATGTGATTAAAGTTGTCCAAAGAAATTCTCAACAAAAAAAAAAAAACATTTTTTAAAGTGTCCTAATTTCCCTCCCAATTTAGCTATGTATGCAGTGCATTGGAGTTGGAGTTGCATTCTATGGTTATATTTTGGTTTCAATGGAGCACAAACTTGATTGAGCCTGGCCATTGATACCCATGATTTTACTGATTCTTTTCAATTACTATATTGTCTTAATCCATCATGCCCCATCTCTCTCTAATCTATTTGAAATTAGTGTACACTTCGACTTGTTTCATATTTGAGTGCTACTCTAGTGTCTTAATCTATGATGCTGCATCTCTCTTTAATCTGTTGAAAATTAGCATACACTTCAACTCGTTTCATATTTGAATGCATTGCCTTTTCTTTTCTCTTACATAGGCTTGGCTTATATATCCTTGTATTACTTTCAGAATTTCTGAATGTTGATGACGATGAGCTGACTGAAATGGCTGATGACGATATGCCTGATGCTGAAGACACACGATTAAATGAGAACACTGGGTGGTCTTCTCGTACAAGGTAATGTGCTGCAACTAAGATATGGTTTTTTTATATAGTTTCTCCTTTCTGTGACAACAAAGTTCTTTATTGTCATCAGTGAATTTATGCCTAGTTTATGTTGAGAACTGAGCTGAGTTTGATTTTGATTTTAAGTGAGTTAGTTGACTTTTCAGCAGAAAAGGATTTGGACAACTCTTAGTCCAATAATATTTTCTGTATACCATCTCTTGCTCTAGGGTAGAAAGTTTTCATCAATGTTTGCACAAGAATTGATTTCTGATTACTTTTGACCTTACAGAGCTGTTTCCAAGTATCTACAAGCTGCATTCGTTAAAGAGGCAGAGTTTGGAAGGAATTCTCTTTCCTTGGACAACCTCTTAATTGGAAAATCACGCAAGGAAGCATCGAGGATGTTTTTTGAAACACTGGTATGCGCCTACTTTGAATCATGATCTTCATATACTCGAAACCCTTTGCGTTATATTTTCTCAAAAGTAGCATCTTTTTCTTTGTTAATGATCATATACCATCTAAGCAGTATAATTCATATCCAAAATAGACCATTCAAATGGATCCTGTGTCTAGCTCTAGAAGAATTGGTTTTAAGGTCAAGAAAAGAGTCAGTTTTAAGTTCCTGTCAAATTTAGTATTTTGTTTTATTTTCGTTGCTCATTACTTTGCTCGTGTTTCTGTTCCTTGGTATATTTCATCTGTAATTGTAGTTGCCTGCATCTTTGCTTATAAAAGAAAGGTTGTTAGCTTGAGACGAACAATCCTGTTTTGGCAGCACAGATTGCTTAGCAGAGTCGCACATTAACTTAATAGTTAGTGCAATTCTATTACAGGTTTTTTAGTATGCCTATGGTGATACAATTTGATTGCCCCTTTGTCTCCTCTTTTTTATAGAACTTCTGTTCTGACCTAAAAATTGTTCCCAGGTCCTTAAAACAAGAGACTACATCCATGTGGAAGAGCGAAATCCCTTTGGTGATATTACCATTAGACCACGAACGAGGCTGATGAAATCCGACTTCTAATCTTCTGTGCTGGGAAGTTTTAGAAACATATTCAAGACAGATGGGAACTCTGGAATGCAGTAGCTCAGGCATATTATTCTCTCTCTCTCTGATTTATTTGTGGGAATTAGCTTCATTCTTTCCATGTGATGCTTTCAGAGATGGTAGCTGGCTAATTAGGTTGTTGTTACATGCAACTGTTTAACTCACTAGATTGCTTCCAATCATACGATCTCCTGTATCATATATTTATATGTATATATGTATACATCATGTAATATCAAGTTTTTGAGGAAATTAAGGTTATTTCTCAATCGTTCTGTCTGTATGAGTGCTTGATTCTTGTAGAGTTGAATGGAAAACAGAATAAAAGAAACACGCGCCGTAACTCAACTCAATTTTCTGTGACTTATTTATTAACGAACTTATTCAAGTAATTGCATGAGAGATATGATCTTGCTAAATATAATATTCAAATTTGGAATATAGCCGTAGAATAAGTGAACTCTCGTCTCTTGACCGTTTTAGGTTTAGCATACTACATTTATGTCGTCTCATAAAACACATGAATTATAGATTTTTTGCAATTGTAGCATGATTCAGATTTTTTACCACAAAATACTAGAATATATGTGTCGTGTGTGGTGTACATGTGAATGTACATGTATATTTAAACTTACATGTTGATTTTGATTATTAAAAAAATGTGAATTATCTAAATTATAAAAAGCTAAGTATGCGTATTTTGTGATAAGATTTTAAAGTCGTTTACAAAAAACAGTAAAATGTTCATGTATTTTTGGCATTTATTTATTTAAATTTAAAATTCATTATTTATTTGAGAAACAAATTTCTTTGTTCTAGAAACATATATATATATATATATATATATATGATACCACTTAGCGTGGTATCTCCTTAAAATTAAGGATATTTAATCAGAGTGTTTAATTTAAGCAGATAATAAAGACCATTGTTGTTCAAAGAGTCTTAAGCTTCGTTTAGCGGATTTAAGAGTAGGATAAAAATTTATCTTTTTTGAAACCTCTGGAATTTCAGAGTCTTCAATACATTCAATTAAATAAGAAATAAAATTTCTTGTAGAAGATATTTTATCTCTAACAGTTAATTTATAATTTTTATAATGACCATAATCATAATCATGCGGTGCATTCCAAAATTCATATGAATTGCAAGGAAGATTCATAAAACAAGAACTTACATTAATTCTTGGGAGCTTTACACTGGAATTATTACAATGCGTAGAGAGGAAAGTAGTGAGGAAAAGAAAATATTACAAGAGAGAGGAAAGCAGAGAAAGCATTAAAAGCTTGTCCTCAAAACATCTGAGGACGGGCTATTATATAGCCAAAAGAAAAAGAAACGACAAACTAAAAAGTAAACATACTATTCATTAAATAGTAACAAACTATTCATAAATAGTAAAACCTACAAGCTATAAAGAAAAACCTATTAAACCTACTAATGATGATATCATTGCGTGCGTATTTCGCAGTAATTATTTTTGTAGTTCTCCTTCAAGAAGAAAACTCATGCAGTCTAGATCTTCGTAGGGATCTTGGGCTTCTTCAAAATTTTCAATTTCTTTCATTTCGATATACGAGATATTTTTCTCTACTGAAGATGAAGAGGAACTTGCTTTAGTAATTTCTGGATTGTCTTTTCCAAAAACTTCTTTCCACATATTATTAATGGAGTCTTTATCCATTTTCTGGAAAAGTTCTTTAAGTAAGGAGTCTGAGGAAGGAGTCTGTGCATTGAGACTTCTGTAAATCTGTTGAGATGGTTTGATAGCCAAAACTCCTCGTCTATCATAAGTTTTTCCTTCACCAAAGAAATCTTCTTTGGACCACCATTTGATAAGAATTCTCCTAACTAAAATTGTTGGAGTGAATTGAATTTCATTCTTTTCTCTTTTTTGCTCTTGCAAACCATAGTCCCATCTTAAAATCCATGGAACAGAGTAATAGTTTGCAAATTGCAAAACTGCATTAAGACTTTCAAGGTTGTCATTAACCTGTTGAAATTTTTTCCAAATCATTTTTATTTTCTTAGGAAATATACAAGGTGATACCCCCCATGAAAAGAAAAATGTTGAAAACCAAATGGGGATGTATTGTGTAACATCATCAAGATCAAATTTAATCCACCACGAATGCTTTTTAGCATTATTTTCATAAATAAACATATTATCCAAGCTTTAATATAATAAAAAAAACAATAAAAATTTGGGAGTGCTTTATAATTTTCAAGTTGCCTGTTTTGATAAAGAGGCAATCCCCAATCTAAGGAAGAAAGAATTTTCTTAATAATACATTTAGAATAAACGTATTCTTTACCGCGATCCATATGTTGAATTTCAACAGATCCAGTTTCAGTTAGAATTGCTTCAAAATATTCTCGACTTTTCTTTCCAAAGATTGGTAGCATATCTTTATTAAGATAGCTTTGTGCCAATTGATTTGGAGAAAGACCTTTTAGATATTTTTCAATTGGAAAATAATTAATATATCCCAAAATAATATATGGGTATCTAATTTCTTCTTTGAACCCTTTTGAAGGAAGATGGCGTTTTGATAGTATTGAATTTCATATGCCATTTCATCTTCTTCAAATTCTTTGTTAGGATTAAATTTCGGAAAATCTTTTAGATCAAGAAAATCATCATCTGATTTTTGTTGATCATTTGATTTCTGTTGAGAAGGCTTTTTAGCCATATTTGATGAAGTTGACTTTTTAGTCAAATTAACCATTGGTCTTTTGCCCATGGACCGTTGTTTTACCATGGTGTTCCAAGCTTCTGCCCTGCAATAATTCTCTGGTTAGAAAATCTGGTAATGAATTAGATTTTCCAGCAATATGCTCAATATCAAAATCAAAACATGCAAGAATGGATTGCCATCTAGCAAAAATTTGTTTTGATGCAATATTTTTAACATCTTTTAAAAGAATATCTTTAGCTGATTTACAATCAACTCTAATTAAATTTTTTTTATTTAAAATATTATTTTTAAATTTAGTGACACATTTGACAATGGCAAGTAATTCTTTTTTAATAGTAGAATAATTCTTTTGAGAGTCATTCCAATTTCCAGAAGTAAATCTGACTAGTTCTTCTTTAGAACTATTGGAATTCTTTTGTTTAAGGATTCCACCATATCCGATTTCAGATGCATCAGTTTCAATTATTTTAAATGCTTCAGGATTAGCAATAGACAAACATGAGAGTTCTTTAACTCTTTCTTTTATTCTTAAAACAGCTTCTGTATGCTTATTAGTCCAAGGTAAAGGGTTTTTCTTTAACCTTTGGAATAATAACTTACAATCTTGTGCAAGATCTTGGTAAAAATTACCTATATAATTTAGGCAACCAAGGAAGCGTTGTAATTGATTAAGATCAATTATTTTATCAGGAAATTTATCCGCAAATAAAATTACCCGTTCAATTGGAATAATAATTTTATTCTCAATATAATGACCAAGGAATTTAATTTTAGTCTGAAAAAGTTTAACCTTTTTTATATTTATAGCAAAACCAGCTCTTTTAGTAGTTTGTATAAATATACTGAGATGCTTAAAATGTTGTTCTATATTTTCTGAAAATATTAGAACGTCATCAGTATAAACTAAAATAAAATCCATATGAGGATTATAAATTTGATTCATAATATTTTGAAATTCCATTGGAGCATTTTTTAAACCAAATGGCATAACATTCCATTCAAAATGCCCAAAAGGTACTGTAAAAGCAGTTTTATATTTATCTTCTTCTTTTAGAAGAATTTGATAAAACCCAGATTTAAGATCGAATGAAGAAAATATATTTCCTTTAAACATTCGATTAATTAAATCTCTTTTATTTGGTAATGGATGCTTTATCCATTTGAGAGCTTTATTAAGCGGTTTATAATTAATAACTAGTCTTGGAGCTCCTCTTTCAATTTCAGCAGCGTTTTCAACATAAAATGCTGGACAACCCCATAGGCTTTTACTAGGTCTTATTAAACCCTTTTTAAGAAGACTATCAATTTCTTCTTTACAATATTTTAATAATCTTTCATTCATAGCAATAGGTCTAGCTTTAGTGGAAATATTATTTTCATCAAAGCCATCTATATAGGGAAGACTAACTTCATGTCTTTTTCTATTCCAAAAAGCATTTGGAACTTCTGCAAAAATTTCATCATTAATTTGTTGAAAAATATTTTTTATTTTATTCTGAATTTTTTCAGAATTAATTTTTTCTTTAATATTTCTAAAATTTATCTCTTTCTTAAGAGAATAAATAAATTTATTTTTATTATTAATAACTTTTTGAATTAAATTAATAGATTTAGTAATAGGAACCGATGAAAAAGGAAAATGTAAATTTTTTCCTCTAACCTTTGCAAAAAGTCCTTTCTCATTAATTTTATTAATGGGGAAAAGCATTTGGAAAAAAGGTGTTCCTAAAATAACTGGAGTAGAAATATTTTTTATTAAAATAAAAGATGTGTTAAGACAAACTCCTGAGTTACAAATAGCAACATCTGATAGTTTGTAATTTACGATGAGTGGTTGCTTATTAGCCGCAGTAATAAATTGAGTAGTTTTTGAATAATATTTTGAAGGGATAATTCCTTCACTAATACAATTAACATCTGCTCCTGTATCAAGGAGTGCATTAATAGTAATAGTAAATTCTTTGTTAATAATCAAAGTAACTTCAGAATACCATTTCTGAGATCGGATTTGATCAATTTTATTGACCCAAATTAAATCCTTAAAAATAATTTGATTAATTTTATAATCTTCTTCTCTATTGGAGATGACATCATCTTCTTCATCTGATGATGATGAATCATTCTTCCAATTGTTGATTTTGAGAAGATCAAACCTTTCATTAAGGTTTTTGACTTCAGATTTTATCTGATTAATTTCTGCTTTTAATTCAGAAATTGTGGGTTCTCTTTCACTAAAATTAGCCTTATCTAATATTTTTTGATAAGAGTATAATTCTCTTTCTTGACTAACTTGTTTAGTTAGTTTAGTTTGTCTTTGTTCTTGATTAGAACTAGATGATAAAGTAAGATAATGTTCTATAACTTTTTTTTTCTATAGGATCTATGATTTGATCTATTAGATCAAGAATAAAGTTTTCTTCTTTTGAAATAACATTAATTTCAAGACCCATAAATTTTATAAGACAAACATTACAATCACAATATTCACCACAATCCTGTGGTGTTGATTGTTCTTCTTCTGATTCATTATCAGAAGATTCAACAGAAGAATAATCTTTAATAATATTAACAAAAATATCATCTTGTTCTTCTTCATTGAGAAGAATATTACATAAAGATTCTTTTAAATCTCTATCAATATTAAGATTATTAATTTTCTTTTTAACATAATATTTATTTGCTTTGTGACCAATTTTGCCACATTTCCAGCAAACAGGCTTAACATAATCATCTTTTTTAGCCTTTTTTATCCTTTTAGGATATCCTCTTTTAACAGACTGTTTAGAAGGATCTTTTGGATAAAATTTTTGTTTATTTCTAAACTTATGTTTTTTCTTTTTTCTATTAGGAAAATTTTCAGATTGTAATCCAATTTGATCACAGAAATTTCCAATTATATTTCTATTTTCATTCTTTTGCAATTCAAGTTGTCTTTTTAGCTTGATATCATTGCAAAGAACAATTCCTTCTGCAGTAATTTCTGCAGAAATGTCTCCATAAGTGAGTTTTTCCCACTTAATTTTTTCATTAGAAAATTTAGTTTTGAGTTTATTAGAAACTCTTTCTGCAAAGAGTGGAGGAAGTCCTGAAATAAATTTTTCTTTCCAGAAATTCATACCACAATCATTGCGAGTTAGAACTTTAGACATAAAAACATCTTTATACCATCTAAAATCAGATAGTGTTGAACATCTAAGGTTCATAAGCTGTTTTTGAGATCTACTAGTTGAAGTTCATTAGCTCCAACAAAATTAGATAAAATAGTATAAATTAATGTATTAACAACATCAGATTCTTCTCTATTAGAGATAGGATCATTAATACTGGCACTAAGAATTTTATTCTTAGCTTCTTTTGAGATATAAAAATCCCACCAACCTTGTAGCTGACCAGTAAAACCAGTAATAATAGCTTGAGCAATTTGCCTATCATTATTACCTTTAATTTTAGCAGCAGAAGAATAAATAAGCATTTGCTTGACAATAGTTTTAATCTGATATTCAGATTTTCCATCTATATTCCATTATGTAATAGATTCGCCATTGAACTGAGCAAAATCGTTACCTTCTTCAATTTGAAGATCAATTGGTGTAGCTTTTGTATAATAAGGTTTAACATTAGAAACTTTAACAATTTTATTAACTTGCATTTCATCATCAGAAGTTTCTATTGAAGAATTTTCTTCTTTAGTAATAACTGAGATGATTTTAGAACTACTCTCACCTTTTTCAGTTACACTAATTTTTTGAAGTCTATTGATTAAACCATGTAGAAAATCATTATCTTTTTTAGAACTTAATAAGAAATTTTCTTTTTTAAGATTCGGTGGTGGTTTAATCATGAGGGAATTATTATTACATTTTTTAATAGGTTTAGGACAAAGCAGTTCTTCAATCCTATTAGTTTGATTACCTAATGAATGTAAAGCAAGATTAGTAAAATTATTTTGCTGTATTAAATTATCAAAATCTCATTTTCCAGATTCAGTTTTAATAGGAGTAGCATAGATTTCTTTTTCTCCTGTTTTCAAAACAAGAGTTGAAAAGGGTGGATGAATTTCTTCTATCTCTTCACCTGTTTCATGAATGTAAATTTTATATTTTTTCTTCTATCTCTTCACCTGTTTCAGGAAATTCCTTTTTTCTTTGAGGGAAATATAAATTTTCTAACCAAAGGAAAAAATCTAGGTTAGAATTATTTATTATATTCCATTCATCATATCTCTTTGTATAAAGAGATTTTTGACCTGATGATAAGGAACAAAGAAACCATTTTCTTTTTTCAACATTTTTAGTCTTATTAAGACTTTTTTCAATTTTTTTTGAAAAAGAAATATTATTTTTAATCATAAAAATATTACTACTATATCCCATATCAAAGAGTTGGGGATCTAGGATTTCTCCTAAAATTCCTACTTTCTGGTATTTCAACCTTATATTCAGGTCGAGATATTTGTTCTGGAGTTTTATTAATCCCAGAAATACTTATTTTTTCAAAATCAGATAAAGGAATAGAAGATGTAGAAGCTCTAGAAGAGTTTTCATCTAATTTTAGACGAAATTTTCTATATTCAAACTTGATTTCAACATCACCATCAACATACTGAATAATGCTTTCAAGTTTTCTATTTTCTTCTTTTACAGGTGGGGTTACATTTTCAAGCCTCCAGGTTTCTGGAAGAGTAACCTGATTCCACTGTATAGTTTTTGGTACAACTATATTTCCTTTAGCAGTATCTGTAAGAAAGAGAGTTGTTTCTCCTTTCTTAGATCTCATTAGATCAGCATTGATATTATAATTAGAAATAGTAGTGTTCATAACTTTATAGCAAATTCTATAAACAAGAACAATGTTTTTAGAAAGGGATTTCATTTTAAATCCTTCTGTTTTTATATTTAGAGTAAGAGTATCCATAATATGTGGATCTGAAAGAGAAACTGTATAATTTGGAAAACAACTAAAAAATATTGGGCCATCACAAAGTGATGATTCAACAATTCCTAATAAGGAATCTTCTAGTTGTAGGTGCATTTGGTCTCTTACCATAATTAAAGCACTAACATTTAATCCATCTCTTGTTAACGGTTTTAATCCAATTTGGACCATTCCGAGATGAAGGAATTTAAACTTTTGTAATTTATGATCTTCAATTAGATCTTTTGTAAGCAAATTGAAAGAATCAAATCCTCCATTTAAGGGGATTGATTTTTCTATTGTTTTTACAACATAATTGCTTCGAAATTCAAAGCTTCATTTTTTATAAATTTGAGTTTGAGAAATATCTGGTAATTTCCAGTCATGTAAATGTCTCTCAAAATTTTTAGAAAGGATAATTTCTTTATTCTTGTAGTTCTCTGAACTACTTGAAGATGATTTCTTCATTGAGAATATTCGTAATAATTTATTCATTAAAGTTATTGATTGATACTGTCAAGGATTTAATCTTACCTTACCCTTTAGGCTTTACAGGTTTTACAGATACCTGACTTAGAGCAAAACTCGTGTAGAGCAATCACAAACTTTAACTTATAAATTTTACAAAATTCTTGATGAAGAATTTCTCTTCACGCTTATAAATGAGAGCGCAAGAGTTTGCAATCGCCAATAAATGAGAGCGCAAGAATCTTGAAATCGCCAATAAATGAGAGCGCAAGAATCTTGATGAAAGAAGCACTGTTTTGTTGAGGCGGTGGAGAATCAAGCTCGTGACGGCAACAGAGTTGAAGATGAAAGTTTTGGAGCTGATGGACTCAAAGACAGGGAAAAAGATCAAGGGTCGGGTAACGGAATTGAAATTCACAGCAGCGGCAACAATGGTAAGAGGAATGGAGAGGTAACGATAGTAATAGACGATGGGTTGACGAAGATTGCAATGGTGCACCTGCAACGAGTCATTAATGGATCTCACCAACAAATTGATCAAATAGTAGTTGCGGAGAGAGATGATAAATAGATGGGGATTGCATTGTGAATCTTTTCTGATGGTGGAAGAGATGAAGGAGAGATGGAGTCATGTTACATGGAGATTCAGAGAAGTCACTGGAAGTCTGTTGTCATTATTGAAGGCATAGAGTTTCGATCAAGGCATAGTCAACTTGTTTTTTATTTATTTCTTTTAGCATAAGGCATAATCAACTTATTATTTTTATGCAATATTGTTATTGAAGTAAACATTTTCAATAATAAAAAAAGATTGTTGGTATTTATGCTTGAAAATATTGATGAGTACAAGGTGGATCGTAGTTGATTGCTGAAATATAATCAATAGTAATGTATTACAGAGCATTACGAGATGCATCACGATGCATCACAAATCATGACGAGATGTATCACAAAATGCTCATAATTGTTTTCAGTAATTATGTATTTTGAAGAATTATTTGCACAAGAAATAATAATATCAGTTGACCTAGAAAATATTTAAGTAATTGAAGTAGTTATTGCTCATAAAATATAGACGAGTAAGACAATGTAATTAGAAATTAAAATTATATATACAATTGTTTAATTCCTTCACATGCTAACTAGTTCAAAACATACATTCATACAATTTTTTTCTCATGTAACTTGTTCAAAATGTATATATAATTTGCTCTAACCAATAATTCTCTGATAAGCTCAACCAATCAATAATTTCCCTGCATTAAACTACGAACTTGATAACATTCTTTATAGTAGAACTCTGCTTCTCTTATCACTTTATCCTTCAATGGTTGTTTTTCCAATGAAGAAGTAATGCACAATATTTGACTCTCAGCGTCTTTATTAGTCTTGTCGATTTCTTCACGAGATTAGTCTTCCAGCTAGCAGGATCATCCATAGACACACTTCTATGTTTTCTGATGATGCATTTTCTCTTGTTCTTCTTGGCATCTATCTTCTCATTTCCTTTATTACTTGTTTCTTTAAAATTCTTTAGCAGAATAGTTTCTTGAAAGTCATCATCTATTTCATCATCCTTCCTCTTTAAATTTGTGTTTCTATCGTTGTTTCGTTTACTTCTCTTTGATATGGCAACACAATAAAAATATGTATTAGTTCAAATGTATCACACAGACTTATCAGATGCATCACAATGCAATATGCAGATGAATACAAATAAATGTATATGGTCAGATACATCAAAATAACTTCCTAAATGCACCACAATGACTACTCATATGCACCAGAGTGACTAGTTAGATACACCACAGACAAACACATGAACACGTGCCTTATCATGTGAGATTCACCATAATGACAACTAGATGCATTACAATGACTGCTTAGATGCACAACAATGACTAGTTAGATGCACCACAAATAAGCACATGAACATATGCCTTATCATGTCTAATTTGCCACAATGATTGTTCAATGCACCACAATGACTACCTAGATGCACCACAATGACTAGTTAGATGCACTATAGTAACTAGTTAAATGCATTACACTGCATTTTCAGATAGATATAGTAATTCAAAATTTTTATTTGTAATTGACAAACTCCAGTAGCAAATCACAACTTCCAAGTAAATAAATACCAAACAAAACTAAAATAGTTCCACTATTTGCTCACATATATAGATATAACAAATCGTAGGAGAGTGAAATTATAATATATTGTTGGTGACAACTCAAATAAGGAATATCAAAAACTAAGTTGTTCACATTTAACATGATGAAAACAACCAATAATGAAACCATAATATGGGCACGAGCCAAGACGAGCACAAAAGCTCATCAAACACAAGTCTATATAGATGTCAATGAATAACTTTTGAGAAACTGCTGAAAATAGCATTAATTAGGACAAAACAACATCAGAGGAACAGTAGCAAAGATCTCACTAGCAAAGATCTCAAATTCTGCTACGGAATCCAATGCAAAAACAACTCCAGAAGCAAAATAAGTGTCGATATTAGGAACAATATTGTAAGTTCAATTTTTAGCCATAAGTCACTGCAAGAATTACAAGAACTAGAAAATATGAGCATAATAATACGTCCAACAACAAGCTCAAGTGGATGCTAATGAATATCTCTTGATGAGTAGCTGCAAATTACATCATGACAGCAGACACAATAGGACCACAACAAGAAATTTTCTGTTGTCCTTTTTTATGCAGCACAATACATTTTTCTTAATGCACCAAACTCATTACAAGTATTTGTTCAAAATTTAAAAAAAATTCAAAATTATTATGTAGTATCGTAAAGTTTCAACACAAAATCTATCAATGCAATAATTGATTCTCAACAATTCGATAAGAGAAAAATTAGGGTAACAAAGAGATAATTAGAGCTACAAATTCAAAAAACTGAAATATTAAAAAAAAATTTGAGTGTGACGATGGTGGTCGGCGATGGTTAATGTCACTGCCATTGTTGGTAAACGATGATTTTGTGACGGGCACCGAATAATTACCAGTGAATTGAAGAAATAAATTGAGAATTTCAGATTTTGGTGTGGAGAGAGACATGGATATATGTATAGATAGAGATAGAGAGAGATAGAGTAATGGTGGAGTAAGGCAGTGCCGGTGAGTGGTCGACGGATGGTAGTGCTGGGGAGTGATTGACGGAGAGAGGCCGCGGTGAACAGAGAGAGAGAGAGAGGGAGTTGCAGATGGGAAAGACAGGAAAGAAAGAGAAATGGAGATATGCGCAAGCGTGATTTTTATGGGATGCTTAATTTACCGATATATCCCTCCGCCCTTTTTTATTTAGTTTAGGTGAAATTTTATGATTTAATCTAGGCCATACATTCCTTACAAATGAGTGGTCTAGATTTATTCTTATTTCTTATTTTAAGGGTTTTTTTTTCACTAGAACCACTCCTTATATATATATATGGATGGATTAGTATAAAACCGGTCATCCTGTACAAACTACAAACCATGCTTTTTTCAATATATAATCATGCTTTTTAATATATATAATTGATGGTTCCGAGACGGATACATTGGTGTAGAGGGAGGGGGTGAATACACTAAGGTTTGAAAACTTTTCCATGTTAAAACTCTTTTGAGTGAGCTGGCTGTGTTCGATCCAGCTGGAAGACAGCTGGATCGACACAGCTGGCTTTGTGCGGAATGTGGCGGGTTTTGGAAAGTCTGTCTGTTACTTCAAATATATTGCAAAGCTCTGTTTCTCTTTTCTGTTAGTCAGTTTATGCAACTTGAAAATATGCTCATGAATGGTCAGCTGGATGCATAATTAAAGGTGTAAAGAACAAAGCTAATTAACGTGGTTCGAAGAATGACTTCTACGTCCACGACCAAAAACCTCTGGTAATCCACTAAGGATATCACTGACTTTCCGCGCAGTCAGCAAGCGTTGTAGCTCAGTTCCTCGAGCTGGATACAAGTTTACGCGTACTGTATCAAAACGTAACCAGTCTGTTTACGGGCACAGCTGAAGCCTACATTCAGTTTACGGGTACTGAAGAACGTAACCTGTAGTTTACGGGTACTACAGAATCTGAACCTTAACCTAACATTTTTCTGGGTTTGAGGGTTTGGTTTTGGGGTTTCCAACTGTGAACGAGTTCATACAATGAAGAACTTTGAGTATGATGAACTCGTTCAAACTAGGCTTAAGATGGGAAGGATTATATGCCTAGATTCTAGTAGGAGAGAGCTTCAGCAGCCTGAGAATAAGTAAGAACTTAGAAGTATGCAGGCTGCCGGATCTTGAAGCTTTTCTGAGAGACAACTCGATTTGTACTGGTTAGTCTTCTTTCTATGTAGTCTATTGATCTCTCGTCTGGTAAATTCTTTTTCTCTCTCGTATTCTCTCTATGCACGTTCTGTTGATAGAGAAGACTCTTATTTATAGGGAGAGATTAGAACTAGCCGTTGGAAAGAGCCGTTCTGAACCTCTACCTAACTTCTGACAAGTTGGTCCTGTCTTCATCCTTAACTTCCTCGTAAAGCAATCCTAGGTCTGAGTTCTAGGTGCTGAGGTGTCGAGTCTTAGATGGTCCAGATCAGCTCTTGTCTTTATCTCAAGTTGACTTCGACTCTGCTGTTTGATTCTGAGCTGTCTTGAACTTTGCTGGGTCTTGACGCTGAGCTGAGTCTTGAACTCTGCTGGGTCTTGACGCTGAGCTGAGTTGTCATACTAGCTGGATCTTTCATGCAGCCGTGTCTGGATAAACTTGATCGTCTTGGATCCGGATATCGTTGTATTGACCACTCGACTTGACTTGCCCTGTTGTGTACTTAGCTTGGTCAGCTAAGTATTTTCTTTTGACTGCTGTAATCTTATACAGCTTTGCTGGGCTTCTTTGCTGTATTAACTCTGATGAATTACTCATCTGATCCTTCAGCTGGGTCTTCTGCTGTCTTCAGCGACTTCACCTGTAAACTTGAAAACTCTATAAGCTCAAACAGGCGAGCTGAAAAAACACTTGAGCTTGTGCTATCATTTACTCGGTTGGGGTCAGCTGAGTTTTGATATCAAATCAAAACTCTTATAATTTTTCCAACAATTTTCCCCTTTTTGATGATGCCAAAACCCCAAGTTGGAAAAACAATTTACTTCTTCCTTAACAGGAAACAGGGTTTAAAAGATAGACATTCACAACAGATAATCATATTCAGAGCCTGGACAAAGAGAGATTGGCTTCAGGTTGATTTTGAGGAAATGAACTTTTTATTTATGAAGAAATTTTACAATTTTCTAAGTACAAAAGTTCAACAAAAACATTCCCAGTTGGCTAGGTCTTCAACTTTGCTTCTTTCTCTGTTCTTCAATCTGGTGGTCAGTCTTGAGACCATACCTGTTGAAGATGAATTCTTCTAGCTCATTCCATTCTTCTTGATTGTTCGTCTTGGAGATTCCTCTTTCAATAGCCCAATGATAAACTTCTTTGTTAATTTGGGCCTTGTCAGGAAGATTTGTTCCAGTTATCGTGGGAGGCTTTAGTTGTTTGATCTTCGGAGCTTTGAGCTGGATGTCATTTTTCTTGGCAGCTAGAGCAAATGATCTTGCCATCATTGGATCCGTCTCATGGAGTTCGAGAAGATAATTCTGGAAAGCATTTTCGGGATCCATGCCTTTGTATTGATTCAAGTAGTAGAACTCTTTGATGAATTCTATTTTGCATCGTTCCCAGTTTTCATTGAAATTGTCTAGGTTCTTCTTGTCAGCTCTTGGAATGCTTGAGGCTGCTTGGACTTGTTTCTTCCTAGCTTGCCTGTAGCTCTGTCTTTTCTTCTTCTGCTTTTTCTCAGCAGGCTTGAGGGTTTCAGCTTTCTTCTTAATAATCTTGTCCAGCTCCTTCATTTCTCGTCTCTGCTCATTGTGAAAATTACACAACCAGCTGTAGTCATTGAATTCTTCTGGCTTATGTCCACAAGCTTTGGCTAGATCAATTGTTTTCTCTCTCCAAGTTTCCTCGACTGCAGCTGGTGTCGTTGCTGGTTCTTGCTCATCTAGTTCTTTGGCAAAATCATCGATTTCAGCTTGATTTGGCTGCACAGGTTCCCCCTGAGCTGCAGCTTCCCTCTCAATTATTTTTCCAGTCTCAATCTTTCTTCCCCCTTTTTGGCATTATCAATAAGGGAGACAGAGAGGTTGACGACGGTTGTATTAAGCTTGGCGAGGGCAGCTTCAACATCAACGATCTTGGCTGTGTTGTCAGCTGTGGTGAGGTTCAGCTGAGCAGCGCTGCTGCTTTCAGCTCTGTACTGAGTATCCATGTCTTTGAATAGGTTGAAAAGTTGGCGGATGTCAGAGCTGTTGGAGATAGTAGACTTTTTGATGGCTTTCAACTGCCTTGAAAGATCTGCTATGTCGTCGACCAGTGGAGCTTGAAGTCTTGTTACTATCTCAGGAACTCTCTTCTCTAGATGATTTGACTGATCAATGCTTTGAGAGATGAGAGATTGATTGAGATCTAGACTGGTGCTTTCCTGTAGATTCTGGGCAAATTTGTAAACTTCATCAATGGACTGTCCTTGACAATGGACTTGTCACTCTACAACTGTGATGCGCAGAAGGGTGTAAACATCGGATTTGAGTCGATCCTAGATTAGGATGTCCTCAACATGTTTGGCGATTTCCTCATTCATTACATCTGAAAGCACGACAGTGGGATCCATCTGGGTTCCGGATTCAGCTTGGCTGGGTTTTTCTGCCTCGATCTCGACCAGTGCGCGAGTGTCATCGGCAAGTGGACTTTGTGGAGCTGCTTCTGTAGGCTCAACTATTGCATTAGTTGGTTCTTCTTCAATCATCATTGCCTCAGCTGTGTCGGCAGAGACAACTTTCTTGGCAATTTCAGATGCGACTGCTTTGGAGTTGTCAGCTCTCGGAGGTATTTCCCATTCTGCTGCTGTAAGTAGGTTGTTGGCTGACTCCCAGACATCCGCTGGGTGCGGCTTAGGGTATTGCTGAGATACCTCGATGAGTCCTTAGTCCTTTGATGTGTTCTGATACCAATTGATGGTCCCGAGACGGATACCTTGGTGTAGAGGGGGGTGAATACACCAAGATTTGAAAACTTTTCGAAGTTAAAACTCTTTCGAGTGAGCTGACTGTGTTTGATCCAGCTGGAAGACAGCTTGATCGACACAGCTGGCTGTGTGCGGATTGTGGCGGGTTTTGGAAAGTCCGTCTTTTACTTCAAATATATTGCAAAGCTCTGTTTCTCTTTTCTGTTAGTCAGTTTATGCAACTTGAAAATATGCTCATGAATGGTCAGCTGGATGCATAAATAAAGCTGTAAAGAACAAAGCTAATTAACGTGGTTCGGAGAATGACTCCTACGTCCACGACCAGAAGCCTCTCGTAATCCACTAAGGATACCACTGACTTTCCGCGCAGTCAGCAAGCATTGCAGCTCAGTTCCTCGAGCTGGATACAAGTTTATGCGTACTGTATCGAAACGTAACCAGTCTGTTTACGGGCACAGCTGAAGCCTACATTCAGTTTACGTGTACTGAAGAACCTAACCTATAGTTTACGGGTATTACAGAACCTGAACCTTAAGCTAACCTTTTTCTGGGTTTGAGGGTTTGGTTTTGGGGTTTCCAACTGTGAACGAGTTCTTACAATGAAGAACTTTGAGTATGATGAACTCGTTCAAACTAGGCTTAAGATTAGAATGATTATATGCCTAGATTCTAGTAGGAGAGAGCTTCAACAGTCTGAGAATAAGTAAGAACTTAGAAGTATGCAGGCTGCCGGATCTTGAAGCTTTTCTGAGAGACAACTCGATCTTGATTGGTTAGTCTTCTTTCTATGTAGTCTATTGATCTCTCGTCAGGTAAATTCTTTCTCTCTCTCGTATTCTCTCTATGCATGTTCTGTTGATGGAGAAGACTCTTATTTATAGGGAGAGATTATAACTAGCCGTTGGAAAGAGCCGTTCTGAACCTCTACCTAACTTCTGACAAGTTGGTCCTGTCTTCATCCTTAACTTCCTCGTAAAGCAATCCTAGGTCTGACTTCTAGGTGCTGAGGTGTCGAGTCTTAGTTGGTCCAGATCAGCTCTTGTCTTTATCTCAAGTTGACTTCGACTCTGCTGTGCTGTTTGATTCCGAGCTGTCTTGAACTCTGCTTAGTCTTGACGCTGAGCTGAGTCTTGAACTCTACTGGGTCTTGACGTTGAGCTGAGTTGTCACACTAGCTGGATATTTCATGCAGCTGTGTCTGGATGAACTTGATCGTCTTAGATCCGGATATCGTTGTATTGACTACTCGACTTGACTTGCCCTGCTGTGTACTCAGCTTGGTCAGCAGAGTCTTTCCTTTTTACTGCTGTAATCTTATACAGCTCTGCTGGGCTTCTCTGCAGTGTTAACTCTGATGAATTACTCAGCTGATCCTTCAGCTGGGTCTTCTGCTGTCTTCAGCGACTTCACCTGTAAACTTGGAAACTCTATAAGCTCAAACAGGCGAGCTGGAAAAACACTTGGGCTTGCGCTATCATTTACTCGGTTGGGGTTAGCTGGGTTTTGGTATCAAATCAAAACTCTTATAATTTTTTCCCAACAATAATGATGCTTAATATTACTATTCTCGATTCATGCTTTTTGTATAAAAAATGATGCTTATATAAAATCATGCTTTTTACATACTATTTTCATGCTTTGATTATTAACAATCATAGATCATACCATGATCAACGGTTGAGATTAATTTGTAGTTTTTACATGGGGACTAGTTTTTATATGAACCAAATCCTATATATATATATATATATATCTATATATATATATATAACTCTTATAACAAATAAGGTTCATAAAATATCGGATAAATTATTTTATTTCTAAATTAACTCAAGAACTTATTAACGAGTTAATGAGCCGAGAAGTGCCAAATTCGAGTTCAAGTTATACTAAGCGAGCTTAAAAGAGAGCCTTTTTTTTTTTTTTTTTTGAGGGATCAAAAGTGCTTCTGTTAATTTGAGTTGCTCAAGTAACATAAATGAGATTTACAATAAAATATGTATTTTTAACATCATAGTTCTAATAAGAAATAGTAGTAATATAAGGAACTTACATTTTATAGTGCACATAAATAAACTTTCTAAAGGATGATTAAACTTTCTTGTATTCAAAAATTAATTATACGGAAAGCACAACAAATAATCTATTAAAATTAAAATTATTTCTTATGTTGTTTTAATTATAGGTATTATAAGTCTTTTAAAAAAAATTATAGGTATTATAAGTATTTATACAAGAATTCATTCGAAAATTACTACAATGTAATTCACAATTCTAATTATAATGATACAAAAACTAAAAATTGAATTATAATGTAATTTTAGCTATCGAATTTGGATATATATATATATATATATATATATATATATATATATGGTTCACATATAAAATACTTTTCCCGTAAAAAATAATAATAATGCATTTTATGTATTAAAATAATGTATTTTATGTATTATTTACAATGCACTGTTGTAATAATAAATTTTTGATTTACTACAATGCATTGTTATGATAATACATTCCATGTTCAATTATAATGAATTGATCACTGACAACAGTAGATCTACACGCGCTTCTTATTTCTTACGGAAAAAAGCTTTTACATATGATCTCTTCTATATATATATATATATATATATATATATATATAATATTTGCTTACTTACGCATATTAAAATTTTTGGAAAACCAATAATACAGAAAATAAACCGAAAGTGCTCTTTGCAATTAAATTCTTTTTGTCTATTCTTTATTTTCTATTTTTATTAATGATCAACTATAAAATTTTGGGAAATTGCAAGAAGTTCATTTAAAAACATGATTAAAATAATAAAAATTTACTATAAAAAAGATGAAATATGAAATGCAGCATCAAAATTTATTTACTTGATTATTCATTCTTTTTACATGCCGATGTGCATTACTTATACTAGTTAACCTAAATAAGAGGAAACAATTCTTATAATCTATTGATTTATTTTCAACCAACGATAGAAAAGTATTAACTGATATTCCGATTTATTTTCAAAGTAATAAGTTTTATGCTGCTATATTTAGAATTTGCTTATTAACATGTACTTCCCCATGCCAACCAACAATCACAATTGTTTATAGAGTAAAACAATGTAAACAAGAATGTTAATCCACACATACATTCAACATTCAAAAATACATGACAACACAGTATTATACTCTCTCCGTCCTTGATAAGTGTAGTCCACTTTCTTTTTACGTCCGTTCCCCATAAGTGTGGTCCTTCCTTAAATGGATACGACCCCACTTAAAATTTTACCCTTTTACCATTTAAAAAGGGTAAAAGTAACCAACACTACAACAAAGTGAATCTCATTCTCCACTCACTACACATTTACCTAACATCCTTCTTAAAACTCGTGCCCCTCCCTCCGGACCACACTTATTATGGACGGAGGGAGTAACATTCATCTTGCTTAATCAAACATTCTTGCTTAAGTAAACATCACTAACCAATCCATTGCTCCTTCATCTCTCTGCCTCTTTCATCAGGTCGGATTTTTTGTCAGCTATCTCATCATAACTCTGCATCTGAAAAAAGAAAAGGGAAAGAAAAGATCGGAGTCGACCAACAAAACCGTTATGCTACCAAGGAACAAATGTTCAAAAGACAGGAAGATGCTCAGCTATTGGCGAAGAAGTATGTGTATTTTCAAAACCTCCTCTTTATTATACTAAATCTAAAATGACGATTTCATGGATACTCATCTTGTTTCTGTAAAGCAAGGTTGCTTAAAGATGATGTCGAATTATGCAACTTATATAAATTTCTTACCTGTTATGAAGCACGGAGTCGAGTTTGAAAGAGTGTATCAAAAACGTTTCAGACGAACTTGAATGCGATCATTTCCAAGTGCCAATTGTTTCGCTTGTATCTGTTTTGCCGAGTACAGAAGAGATTGGTTATGATCATCAATCTCAATCAGTTGAAGCTTTGGAAAATATCCAAGAGCAATTGGAATCTCAGACAAATTTGGACAACGATGCAGCATTAGGCACTCCAGCATCGGAAAGTGGCTGCTTTCAGTTGTCCAGTGTTCCAGATTTGATTCATCAATAAGCAGAAGTCTCAGTCTAACAAATTCTCCCTCAGTAGTTTCCCAGTGTTCCCCATCGCAAGCATAATTCCTCAGTTTCAACACTTGAAGATTAGGCAACCAACCAACAATCCTCATATATCTCCAAGAAAGCCGCAAACCACTCAATGATAACTTTTTCAGCAACAGAGGAAAAACAGGACTCAGACAACCATTGAACTTCTGTCCGGAGTAACATACACCCAACTTTTTTATGTTTGGAATCAACTCCGCCATCCTTTCACTACACACAAAGTCCGTTACCAACGAAAGTGTTTGCAAGTTTTTCAGAGGAAGAGTTGCTTCGTGGGGATGGGGTAAAGGATGGAATGAGAATGCAATAAGATGTCTCAATTGCCTTAGACTCCAAATCTCCACCGGCAAACGGACCTCATGTCTATAAATAATTAAAGTCTGAAGATTCTGAAGCTTTGATATGGTTAGGGGAACGATACTACTTGGAATGTTGGAAGCAAGGTAAGTGAGATAAATCAGATCAAACACTTGACCTAGCTCCCTATACGAATCATCTTTTCTCCGTAATACATGAAGGACCCTAAGCGAACTAAAATTATGCAGAGAGCATTTAGGCCTATATCCTCTTTGCGGGATGCATATGATAGAACGGGTGCATGAGCTATGCTTAGCGTCCTTAAGATCTAGATCATACCAACTAGCACTAATGCGTCGATGATTTTCTAGGATTTGGGGAAGAAAATGCCTTCTCAGGATAGGATTAGGTAAGTAATCCATAATAGGAAGAAGGAAATTCTTTTGTCCGGCTTGTCTTATACAAAAGTCCCGCACCATACTATGGAGCCTGCAACTTTTGGTTTTGTCATCAATATTCTTCTTGCTAGTAACCAAAACTAGACTTTTACCGACGAGATCATTCAAACAATCTTCCCCCACCTCTTCTAAGCTTTTAGATTTGTTTGGAGAACATAAAAAGCCTTCGGCTATCCATAGTTTGACAAGTTCAGAGACATGGATCTCATAATCTTCAGGGAAGCCTGCCATATACAACAAACACGCCTTCAAATGATGAGGCAACTGGCCGTAACTCGACGATATATTTGCTGCCATTTTCCCATCATTTGCCACAATTTGCTGCCACATCTTTGGAGTTCTATCAATCCCATCTAAAAGTCCTGCCACCCTAACAATTGAAAGGGGCAGTCCTCCACAAGCTTTTACGATTTTTTTCCCAACAGCTTCTAGCTCACGAGGGCAATTTTGATCTGCAAAAACCTTCCGCTGGAACAAACGCCAACTTTGTTCGTCATCCAAGAAAGGCATCGTATGAACGTCAAAAGAAGAGCAGAAATAAGTAGCCACGTCCATTAGCCTTGTGGTTAATAAGATCCGACTTCCAGTTTCATCATCAGGAAGTACGTTGTCCCAAGCTTTCGCACTCCACACGTCGTCCATTACTATGAAATACCTCCTACCCTTTAAGCATTTGTAAATTTCCGACTCTACATCACTCACTGCTTGGGTTCCTTTGGACGAATCTCTTCCGGCTCCATCAGCTTTTCCTCTTATCGAAGTAAGTAGATTTAAAAGAAGACTTTCTGCACTATCATCTTGGGATATTGTGATCCAAGCGCAAATATCAAAATGCTGCCTAATCGACATATCATCATAAACAATTTTAGCAAGTGTGGACTTACCAATCCCTCCCATTCCGACTATAGGGATGACTAGTAGTGCCTTTTGGTAGCTAGTAAGCCGCTTCATTATCTGTAACCTATCATCGTCAAAACCAACGACGACATCACGCCTTGATGATGAACTCACAGCAGGTGAATCAATCAGATCATCGTCATCATCTTTTCTCAAGAGTGCTGATCTTGATGACGAACCAACAGTGGGAGAGTAGTCTACTAGGTATCTAGCAGTTGACAACTTAATAATCTCTGCTAATGTCCTCAACCGGTCTGAAATTTTGACAGTCGGATGTATCGACAATGTCAGATCTTCATCAGAACCAACCATGGTATCTTCCTTCTCGAATGCAGATCTTGATGATGAACTAACGTTGTTGACCGAGTCGTTACTCCTGCAGTAGTCAACCACATTTCCAGCCGTTGACTCGAGCTCCTCTGCTAATTCCCTCAACTGGTTTGGAAGTGTGACAGCCGAATCCGATCTACAATCTGATAGGTTTTCTGGAGAAAAAAAATACTGAATAATCTCGTGTTGTATTTGCTACCTCTCTGATTGTTTCTTTTTTTTTTGGAAAATCTTTGAGATTCAATTGCAAGACAACAGCTTTGTCGTGGATGGATATAATCTCCAGTTTTACACGATGATGAGTGATGACATCATCATCGCGTTTGAGGATTTGGATTAAAGTTTGCTGCAGCGAATCCAGAGCTTCATATGCCATAATTTGTCGAATTATTTGACAACAATTTATCGGTTTGGAGTTACAAATCCAACCGCGACAAAAAAGGGCAAAAATTAAAAAATCAGCTGTGAGGGGCAAAGAAGACTTACTTTTATTAAATCGTGATGGATCTAATTGGAGAAATAGTTGAGAAATGGCTCAACTACCGAGGGTCCTCCAGAAATGGAGTCACTCCTCTAAATAAGTGTATTTTTTGATAAGGAAGATGAACTTGATGACGTGGAGTCAATTTTTCCTTTTCCTTCCGGGAAAATAAATAACTCCCCACTACCATAAGAAAGGAAGGTCATGTCATGTACGGCTGGGAATTAGGTAAACAGTAGTTAATCGAAACCGAATTTTAGATTGACCTTAACCGAAAACGAAGAAATGTACATACCGAAATCGTACTGAATCGGTTTTCGGTAAATCAAAAACCGGCCGGTTCGATTTTCGGTTTATCGAAAAACCAATGAAAAACCGAAAAAAAAAATTCAATTAAAAGAACAAAAAAAAAGAATTAATTCAGACATTTCGTTCACTCACTGTACATGAATAAAGGCTGCAAAACTCTCCAAAAAAATTTTAAAGAACAAAAGAAGAATGACTATAGGCTCAGCCGCTCAATCAACTGCCCAAAAAAACAATATCAACAACAATCAACATGCTTGGTATTTGAATTAACAAATTCAAGTTTCAACAATCAATGAATCAATTGATCAAAAACCGAAGGCTGGGTTAAGGGGATTTACTTCTGATCGGCCGGAAGAGGGAGGGGGATAAGTCGACGGCTACCGGTAGGGCATCGAGTCGACGGCTGACAGTGGAACCTCTGCAGCAAGCAGCGTCGATCTCACCATGGTGTCGAGCTTGCCGACGGTGATGGGGCGGACAGGATGGGATGAGACGGGGGCGAAGGCAGCGGCTGGTGTCGTCTGGGGCGGAGAAGGTGGATGGGAGTGGTGATTTGGGAGTGGAGAGTTAGATTTGGCCGTTTGGGTTTGGGTGGAGATTGGAGATGGGATTCAGATGTGTTTGTTGAGTTTTACTTTTTATATTTTTTAGTTAAATTTAAATTAATATATATTATTAATAATTTATTATATAATATATATTATTAATAATTTATATAAAAAAACTCGGTTAACCATTTAACGAGGTTCGATAAATGGTTAACCATTTACCGAAAAGTCTTTGAACCTACTAACTATTTACCGAACCGAAACTGAGGATGACGGTAAACGGTTAACCGAAACCGGCGGTAAATGGTTAACCGCTGGTGAAATCGAAACTATCGGTAAATTTTCCCAGCCCTAATGTCATGTGTAGCCAGCCACGCGTGTGCCAGACGGCTCGGGTTTGAGTTGACCCGCACCCAATCCATAACTGTTTTATTTATGAATAGACAAAAACTTATGTACAACGTATGTATCGTACATTCGGGTCATATTCGATCCGATCCGACCCCGTCAATATTGACAGGTCAATGGTCAACGTTAACCGTTGATTTTTTTAATTTTTGTTTTTTAGAGTCGAGCGAGGGGAGCCGAAGGCCTCAGAGCGAGCTAAAAGACATTAATGTTGCCACAATCATTATCTATAAATTAAAATTGAAGCCGGAGGTGAAGACAAAAAAAAAATCAATGGCCAACGATTGACTGAATCGGATTGCAGGTCGGGCAAAGGCAACAATGCCAGTGATGGTTACAGTGTTGACGATTGCTCTGACGACATGCTAGAGAGAGAATAAATTTTAGATTTTATTTGAAGTATATATTTGTTATAATTTTATTAAGAGTATTAATGTTTCTACACTATAAAAAGTGACTATAATTTATAGAAGGTGGATCAAATAAAAACCACTCCTTATGTAGAAACTAAAAGGGGTTATTGCCTGTAAATACACAATCTTTTTTTAAATTCTGAAATTGCACATGACTTTTTTTTTGTGCCTCAATATACATAACCTTTTATTTTTTTCTATTTTTACAGAGATCATCATTTTCCTCCGAATTGAATCACACGTGGCGGCCGGAAAATGCTACTCTGGACAGCCGAAACGGTCACACGAAACAACGTCGTCCTATTTTAAAGGAAACGACGTCGTTTAGACCAAAATCAAACTTATTTTCCCTCTTTTGCATTTGCGCATAGGTCAATTCTCTCTCTCACTTTCTTGCTCGCTTTGTGATGAAAAGCTCTAATGTTCTAATTGCAGAGACAAAAGAGGGGAAATAAGTTTGATTTTGGTCTAAATGATGTCGTTTCCTTTAAAATAGTACGACATCGTTTCGTGTGGCTGTCCCTGCTGTCCAGAATGGCATTTCCGGCCTCCACATATGATCTACGCGTGATTTAATTTGGGGAAAAACGATGACCTCTGTAAAATTAGAAAAAAATAAAAGGTTACGTATACTGAGGCACAAAAAAAAAGTCATGTGCAATTGCAGAATTTAAAAAAAGGTTGTGTATTTACAGGCAATAACTCCAAACTAAAAACCAATATAAGCTCTTTATTTTCTCTAATCTATTGTTACGAATTAATTACTACAATTGTCCATTAAAATTAGGGTTAATTATAGTTTGTGGCCCCAACTTTCATCAATTTTCTGTTTGTCGCTTGTAGTTTAATTAAAAAAAAAAAACTTGTGCTTTACGATTTTATGTAAAAAAGTCCCGCCTTTATTTTCCTGCGTTGGAATGATGAATCAGTTGACCTTCAATCTGATGTGGATATTAAAATGATAAGTGTACGTACCGAATCGATGTACGTTTCAGTTTGGACAAAATTAAATATTGACAAAGTCACATGACGTATTATTTTTACGACTGAACTCTAAATGTCTTTCTATTCTCTCCCTAAACTATACTTCAACTTTTGGAAAAGAAAAGAGTTTAGGGAGAGAATAGAAAGACATTTAGGATTCCATCGTACAAGCTATACGTCGTGCGATCTTGTCTATTTTAATTTTGCTCAAACTGAAGCAACGTTGTTTCGGTACACTTGGTATTTTAATATTCACATTAGATAGCCGTTCAGATTATTCATTATTCCAATGCCGGAAAATAAAAGCGGACCTTATTTAGATAAAATTGTAAAGTACAGAAGTTTTTTAGAAAATTTTAAAATACAGGTCACAAACGGAAAAGTGATGAAAGTTCGGACTTCAAACTATAAATAACCCTTAAAATTATGACCTTTTTATTTGTGTAGGGTGGTCTTGTAATTGAGAATAGATCGTAACTGATATTTTCTTAATTACCGAGATTTATGTCATGTTTACGTATTCTACATATTGCATTAATTAAATAGAGAGAGTGTGTTATGTGGAGAGAGATATGGTCTTGATTTGGCAAATTCTTTTTTTAATTTAATTTATATATATTAAAACAAAATAATAATCGCCACTATCAGTTTCAATTTAATTTGGATGAAAATTTTGTAAATTAATTTAAATTCAAGAATTAATATAAATTTTATGTTACGGTTTCAAAATAATAATATTAATAATAATTATAATAATAATGGTTAATTGCCGTAAAAATCCTGATATTTGGTCAAATTATAGTTTTTCCCCTGACTTTCTATTTTGGCCTACAAATTCATCACCTTTTAATTTTTCTGATTTTTTTTCCCACGACGAACTCTTCCGGTCAAATTAATGTTGATGTGTTAATTTTATTTGTTGACGTGGCCCAATATTTTACACGTGGTACTTGAGTGGCATAAACTGATCAGGTTAATTGCCATAAAAATCCCGACCTTTGGTTAAATTTTAGTTTTTCCCCTGACTTTCTATTTTGTCCTACAAATTCATCACTTTTTAACTTTTTTGATTTTCCCACGCAAATAATTTCCCTCCAAATTAATTTTGAACTGAACGACAAATATTCCTACATGACAAATCGGCGCGACTAAACAAATGACGTAGCTTTAATAAATGACATACGTCATCGTTTCATGGCAAATAGAGACTATAATTTGAGGATTTTATGACACATATCGATTTCATGGTCTGTAGTCTCCATTTCTTGCAGAAATCACTTACTTTTCTCCCTTCTTCTCACCTTCTATTGCTCACTTTTTGCAGTAGCGCCTCTTCGGATTCGCCTCAGTACTGTGTGAGGTCTTCATGACCGCGCGTTCTTCACAATGGCAGAGCCTTTAAGGTCCAGGATTATTCCTTATGCCAGTTCGTGAAAAAGAAGAAGTCATCACCTCAAATTATCCACAGACCAATCACCTCGAGTTATCCAGAAACACGAATTACCCATAAAGTATTCACTAATTTTGGATGGATAGAGGGGGAGAAAGAGGGAGAAAAGTGAGCGATTTCTGCAAAAAATAGAGACTACAGACCATGAAATCGATTCATGTCCTAAAATCCTTGTATTATAGTGTCTATTTACCATGAAACGATGACATATGGCATTTATTAAAGCTACATCGTTTGTTTAGTCACGCCGATTTGCCATGTAGGAATATCCGGCGTCCAACTCAACATCAATTTGGGGGAAAATTATTTGCATGAGAAAATCAGAAAAATTATAAGGTGATGAATTTGTAGGCCAAAATAGAAAGTCAGGGAAAAAATTAGAATTTGACCAAAGGTCAGGATTTTTACGGTAATTAACCCGACTAGTTTATGTCACTCAAGTGCCACGTGTAAAATATTGGGCCACGTCAGCAAATAAAATCCACAGGTCAGCATTAATTTGATCGGAAGACTTCGTCGTGGGAAAAATTAGAAAAATTAAAAGGTTAGAATTTTTAGGCCAAAATAGAAAGTCAGGGGAAAAACTAGAATTTAACTAAAGATCGGAATTTTTATGGCAATTAACCCTAATAATAATAATAAGTTGAATAGGCTAGCTTTGAAAATGCATCAAATGAAAGTTCAAGAAATCCTCAAGAAACAAGTGTTGTAACTTTTTCGCAATTAAATATTTACATCTTCGTTTGTAACTTTTTTATTTATAGAATGAATTTTCACAATTTTTTTTTTCTCTCTATTTTTTTTTTACTTTCTAAACTTGTATTTAAAATGTGAAAATGAAAATCTATGAACCCCAAACTGTGAGTTTCACCACTGCGAGTGATTTTAAATCTGGGCTAAAGGGCAGGGCCCACCAAAAAGGGTTTGTTGACCTCCAATTTGTAAGCCCCAGCTCCAAATGAAACTCTATCCATCGCTACACAGGATGGAACTTCAAAATAAGAGCAATCTCCATTGGTGCGAGTCTCTATGTACTATTCATGAACTTCATCATGTATTTAACCCCAATTAAATATTACATATTCTTCTTTACTATTTTAGGAATAACATTATTATCGAGTAATTTAATTATGATTAAATATAATTAATTTTAATATAAGATTTTAAAAAAAAATTGTTGCAACTGCTCCCAATTGCCGAATTTTTATTTTTTAAAACAATTAAAAATGTGCAACAACTACAAAACAAATGGTGAGGAAAAAGAAAAGAAAAACAAATGAAAAAACAGATGCAAGAGGCGGGGCCACGCCTAACTCACCTAGCATGGCGCGTGCAATACATGACTTTATGATTGGTTCGCTTCATATCATAAGTGTATTGCACGTGCTCGGTTCAAAAATTTTTAGAGAGCATGTCTCTTCGAGCATCAATATTGGTTGATTCACAATTTGGTTCGATAGTGATATTTTGGAGCTTGTTTTCTAAGTGTTGTTGTAGTTTGGCTTATCCGTTGACTCGTTCTAATTAGTTTTGAGTTATTGAATTTTCATTTAATTTAAATACAAATATTACACTCAATAAAATTAGTTTTGAAAAAGTGTTTATTTAATCTAAAATAAGAACATTACATTAATTGAAAATAATTAACTTTAATTCTAATTATTAATCTAAAAATAATTAACATAGCCCAAGCCCACAATAAAAAATTATATTAGAAATTACATAAATTAAAATATAAAAAGTTAACATTAATTTACATTAATTATTAGTTTAAATCAAGCACACAACTAATACTCCTAATATAAGCCCACAAAACCCTAATATACTTTACCTACACATGCCGTCACTTCCACTTCGCCTTCTTCTTCTAACTTCCTTTTTTTTTTTCGAGCAATCGATCGCCGCTGCCTCGCTTCCGGTACGTTTTCTTCTCTCTTTTTCTTAGATTCCTTTTATTTATTTATTTTTTAATATGGCGTGTGCAATGCATGCTCCTGCCATAATCCTCCATCGCGCTTGCCCGGTGCAATAGAACAAGTCTAAGCTCGTTTGCTTTGGCTCGTTATCGGGGGCTCGATCTCCAGTTGACTCGAGCCGGGGATCGATCCCCCACTACAGACCCCATTGTGGATGCTTTTAAGTTAGAGACGAGCACTTTAAAAGAAGCCTCCAAAAGAATTAGTTGGCCGAATATATTTCATTTTCAAGATTTTATGCAATGACAACAACCACCTACAAGTAGCAGAATTACATGAGAGAAATAACATAGCACAACTGAATGAGCCTTAATTATCAACATCTAGAAAGTCTCAGACTCACAAGATATTGCTAGAAAAATATAAATATTATTCCGAGTGCACTCTCCGGTCGCTCTTTAATTTAAATCTGAATCACCACTGCCTCAGCCAGCTACTAGCTTGTCCTAAACAGTGTTAGAAACTCTGAACCATAAATATCCATATGTCGCAACCAATTATTTATCAAAACAGTTAGTAAGGAGAAATTTATTTTGTTTTATTTTGTATTTTGAGGTGGGAGGGAGGGGAAATACTAGTGTGTGGTTACAAAATAAGTACCAGTGTTTCAAAAAATAAGAAGGTAATTAAATATAAGATCGAATGCGAACTGTATCAGAATTACAAAAATCAATATACTGAAAGTTAAAAAATACTCATTTTAATCTTAGATAATGATCCATAGAGTTCGTATATATAAAATCTACTTCTAAAAAAATCAAAAGCAGAACGCCAGATAACAATTGATTTAAGACAAACTGAATCACTAACCTGATCATTTGAGTAACAAACTTGAATGCTGTTATCCCCACACTCCACCTCTTGATAATTTTGTATCCTTTTTGCTGATTCTACGAGAGATTGGTTCTGACCAACGATCTCAATCAGTTCAAGTGTCGGAATATCTCCAATATCAACTGGAATCTCATTCAGAGACGGACAATGATGAAGCAAAAGGGACTTAAGCATTGGAAAGTGGCTGCTTTCAGTCCACCATTCCTCAAGATTTGATTCATCAATCAGAAGAAATTCCAGCTGTTCAAAATTGTCCTCAGTTGTTTCCCAAGTGCTGCCATCACAAGCATAGTTTTGCAATTTAAGCACTTGAAGATTAGGCAACGAACCAACAATATTCAAATGTTCCCAAGCAAGCCGCCAACCACTCAAGGTTAATTTTCTCAGCAACTTAGGGAAAACAGGATACGGACTTGGCGTGGAAGTGAAACCACTACTACTACTACGTATCTCAATTTTCAATTTCTCAAGTTTATCCAAATGTTCAAGATTTTCTAGATGATGGTTCTCATCAAGCTTCTCTCCCGAGTAACATATTCCCAACTTGTTAACATTTGGAATCATTTCCACCATCCTTTTACTGCATGCAAAGTCCATTGCAAGTGAAAGTGTTTGCAAGTTTTCTAAAGGAGGTATTGCTTCATCTGGAAGAGGTAAGGGATGAAATGGGAAGGAAATGAGATGTCTTAACTGCGGCATCTTCCATATTTCAACCGGAAAATGGACCAACTTAGATGGGTCGTTCGGATAAATAATTAAAGTTTGGAGATTCTGAAGGTTTGATGTGGATGTAGGAATCACATTGGAGTATCTGAAAGCAACTAGTCTTAGATCACGCAGCTCAAACACATGAGCTGGGACATTTGTGTTAAGCATATCCAATATCCTGAGCAACCTAAATTTTTTCAAAGAGTCTACTGAACTACGACTATAGCATATAATGGTACGGATGGTCGAGCCATCAATGTGTGCAAGAATATTGGAAAGAGAAATGCTAATACGGAGCTGAGATTTGAAGATTTCAGGAAGAAAAAACGAACCCATAAAACTAAGAAGAAAGTTCTCTTCCAATGATTGTATTTGGCACAAGTCGCGCAACAGATCATGAAGGCCACAACTCTTGATTCTGCCATTAGACTTCTTCTTGATGACCAGAACAAGATTTCTCTTGACGAGATCCTCCAGAAACTCCTCTGCTACCACTTCAGGGGTTTTGGTCGCAGTTGATTCAACAAAGCCCTCAGCTATCCATAATTTCACCAATTTTGAGACTCGGATATCATAATCTTCTGGAAAGGCTCCCATGTATAAGAAACAGTGTCTCAGATGATGAGGCAAATGAGTATAACTCAAAAATAATATTGCAGCATACTTCTCCTCATCTGCAGCAATGGCCAAATTTACGACGTTGTTGGCTATCTGCCCCCAGTCAGCTTCAGTCTCACTGACTTCAGAGAGAAGCCCTGCAGTCACCACAATTGCAAGGGGCAGCCCTCCACAGCTGAGCGCAATCTTAGTTGCTATGATTTCCATCGTTTCCATCATAGGAAGACGGCATTCTCCTTTACAAAATTCCTTCTTAAGGAGATTCAAACTATGATCATTGTCCATGAATTGCATCTCATGTAAATGCTTAGAGGTACCAGAATCAGCATAAACAGCCACATCCTGTAGCCTCGTTGTCAATATGATCCGACTTCCTTGAAAGTTGTCGGGAAAATAAGACCTTATTTCATCCCAAGTCTTGGTACTCCACATATCATCTATCACGATCAAATACTTCCTGCCGAATAAGGTTTTGTACACTTTGTGAGCCATTTCATCATTGCTCAATCCAGATATTTCTTCTCTAATGAAGTCTTTCATGGAAACAAGCAAGTTCATAAACATGTCACCAACACTATAATCCTGAGATACGGTGACCCAAGCACGAATATCGAAATTATCTATGAGTGATGCATCATGATAAACATTTCGAGCCAGAGTTGTCTTACCAATTCCTCCCGTGCCAGCAATCGGAAGGATTTGGAGTTCCTTTGAATCTTCACAGATCCGCTCCATTATCGCTCTAACATCACCATCAAGACCGACGGCATCAATTTTCCCCGCCGGCGCGCGTCTTGATGGTGGAGCAGCAGCTGGAGAATCATTCGGCCGCATCACTTTCTAACAGTTGACTCGATCGATCTTCCAAATGTGATGGGGAAGTTTTCAGTTCGATTGCTTTTGATGAAAATTCTCCGAGCAGAAAATAGCGTGTGGGAATGGAATGGATAGATACAATTTTCTTAAATCGAAGGGTGAGGAATATGATATTGGTAATGATTGAAGATTTGGTCTATGATTCGTGAAACCGAACCAACAGCAGCAAAAGCCATTTCTGATGAACACAAAACTTCTTAAATGGATTTGGAAGATGTGTGTTGGTGTGTGAGACAGAGACAGACAGAGAGGAGAGAGGGAGAAAAGAGTAGTAAAAAAAAAAAAGGTCCAATCAAATAATGTAGCCGTTGACCTTTGGTCAATGAACAGTTTTTTATTTTTTTGAGCATAGTGGTCAATGAACAGTTGGACTGTACATTTATCTTCTCTTCAAATAACATCAGCCAGAGCCCATGAAAGTTTATCTTATCACCAGTCGGACCAAGTTTATTATTATTATTGTTAAATTCCAAGAGTTTCACTCCTATCGTAATTCTTAATAAAGTTTAACTCCAAATATTTTTCTTTATGGACAAAACAGAATTAACATATCTTAATTGAATTATCGTGAATATTTTAGATATATTGTGTACAAAGCAACACAACTATACGTGTAAAACGTTAATTTCATAAAAGTTGCAAATAAAAAAACACAATAACTCTGGTACAACCGCCTTGCCTGTACAATCAGATCTTTCTGACCCAGATCCAACCCGCTCGAAAAAGTTTATATATTATACTGGAGATATTAGCTTAGTGGAATGAAAGTGACACTTCTAATGAACAAAAATAACACTCCTTATAATTAAAAGTGATATTTTTCATTGATAAACGTGATAATTCCTCAGAGACGCTGGTTCAATTCCCTCCAACAACATATTTTAGTTTCTTCTTTCTTTTCTTCCTTGTCTTAGTTGTTTTTTCTTTCTTAATTATTTTTCATTATTTTTCTTAACTGATTTTCCTTAATTCATCGTTTTTTTTATTTTTTTTCTAATTATTTTTTCTTAATTCATTACTCTCTCTGTCCCACAATAATTGTCTTGTTACTTTTAATCACGGATATTAAGGAGAAAAGATAAAAAGATAGAAAATGGTGGAGCCCACACCTTTTTGTGAAAGAAGGTGATTTCCATATTAGGTATAAGACAATTATTGTAGGACAACTCAATATGGAAAGAAATACACGTTTTTTTTAAAGGTGTAAAGGAAGACAATTATTGTGGAACGGAGGGAATATTTTTTATTTTCCATTTTTTCCTTTCATTTTTCTTAATTATTCTCAATTAAAATTTATAGATTCATAATTTGGTTTAGTAATTCCTTATCTTTTTCTTTTTTCCTTTCCTTTTCTTGATTATTCTCAATTAAAATATTAATTCATAATTTATTAAACTCGATTTTGATTTATTAGTTTCATTTTCATTGATAAAAGTGACACTTCTAATGAATAAAAGTGTCACTCCTTATAAATTAAAGTGACATTTATATTTATTAAAGTGATAATCTTATTTTAATAAAAGTGATACTTTTCATTGATAAAAGTGACACTATTTGTGAGTAAAAGTGACACTCCTAATAAATAAAAGTGGTACTCATAATGAATAAAAGTAACACTTCTCATTGATAAAAATCACACTCCTTATGAAAGTGACATTTCTCGTTAATAAAAGTGACATTTCTTATGAACAAAAATGACCCTTCTAATGAATAAAACTAACACTCTTTATGAATAAAAGTGACACTTATCATTAATAAAAGAAAGGGACACTCGTTATAAACAAAAGTGACGCTTCTAATTAACAAAAGTGTGACACTTCTAATTTACAAAAGTGACACTCCTTATTGATGAAATTGACATTTCTTATGAATAAAAGTGACAGTTCTCATTGATAAAAATGACAGTCATTACGAATAAAAGTGACACTTCTAATGAATAAAAGTGACACGCCTCATTTATATAAGTGACATTTCTTATGAATAAAAATAACACTTCTTATAAAAAAATACACTATTTATGAATAAAAGTGACATTCTTCATTAATAAAAGTTTCAATTTTTAACAAATTTTAACTAAAAATTAAGGGTAATTTCGATATATTAAATATTAAATAAATATTGATTCAAATAATGTATTTAAATGAAAAATAAATTTCTATAAAGAAAAAAGTAAAAAGAAAGAAAAAGAAATATTAATTAAAATATTATTTATAAGAGAAACAAATAATTACATAAAAGAAAGGGAAAAGAGGAAAAAAATCGGAAAAGTAAGAAAAAAGGGGAAAAAGAAAGAAAGAGAAAAAAAAAAGGAAAAAAAGAAAGGGAAAATAAAAATTTGAATAATGCTAGCGTGAGGTACAGATCCCACGCCTACAAAACAAGGCAAAGGCAGTTGGACCACTAGACTACACCTCAAGATTGTTTTGTATTACAATACAAATATATATATACATATGAATCGCGCGCGGGTCAGACCCGACCCAGATAGAATTCGGTCTTACATAAACGGCAGTCTTACAAGCGACCACCTCATATAAAAATAAAAAAGTCATGATCTTTAATTTGTTCTACTATTAAGCAAACATCATAGTATATATACTGTGATACAAATACAGAAGAACCTCTATAAATTAATATAGTCGGGACCAAAGAAAATTATTATTTTATAGATGTTATTAATTGGCACCGGAGAAAAGTACTATTATTTTAGAGATGTTATTAATTTATCGAATTTAATTTAAATAAGTTATACTGATTTAAAGAAGCGTATATCATTAGTTTAATTCTTTTATAAATTTTAAAATTATTAGTTTAATTTATATCCAATAACCTCTTGGTTATAAATCTGATGAAGAGCTCATGTACTAAAACTTTATTTTCACAATTAAATAAGTTTGTTAGCTTCATTTTCCACAAGTATTGGAATATATTTGCTCTACTTAACATATAAGGAGGAGATACTTGGGAGCGGTACAATTCTTTTTTCATTAATTTAATTAATTTTAAATTATATCTAATTGTTGAAAAATAAATCTTAATTTTTTTAACACACTTTTCTTTTCCCTTTCAAAAAATTAAAAAATATTTTTATATATGTATAGACTACATGTAAAGGTATCAACTTTATATATATATATATATATATATATATATATACATAGGGAGCGGATCTGGTAAGAACACATCTTATATAAAAATGTAAGAACAATGCATTTTTATTACATCGGAGATGCATAAAATGCAGAAACTAAATGCATAAATATTTTAATGCATAAACTACAATAACTTAATGCATTAGCATTGAAATGCATAAATTAGAGTAATTAAATGCACGGTTAAATCTGGACCATAGATCATCAAAGATCAAGGGTCCAGATTTGTTCTTATTTCTCACATAAGAAAGTGTTCTTATTTGATCCGCGCCCTACATATATATATATATATATATATTCATCAATCATTGTAGGGGATAAGTCCTACTATCCGGAAGACGTGGATGACGGGGCACAAAGCAACCTGTCACAAGTAACACACGTAAGAGTCCAACGGAACACCGGTGGGGGTGTCGGTCGTAGGACCTCCGACGCTCAAGTCAATTATCGGAATAATCAATAAGAGAATAATGAAGTAAACGACGAATAATAATAATGTAAAATGGTGATGATTCTTTGACGTCAGGTGCGTCCAAAAAGTGATGATAGAGAGTAGTTAGAGCGTCAGAAGGGCAGGCGGTGCCAGTACAACCACTGGATCTGATAGCCCGAGTGTGGCAATGACAAAAGAGGAAAAAGATGAATGCGGATAGGTCAAGAGATGAAGTAGAGAGCTCAAGTGTGAATGAATGGATCCATTAGTCGGACGTAGTGGCCGCCTATTAATAGGACGATTTAGTTGATTAGGGTTTTCTCCATACCCTAGCCGTCGACCTTATCCGCTCGCCCTTTCCCTCTTGACGGTTCCGATTCTTCTGGGAGTCAAATTAACTAATTTGTTAAGTTATTTGACTCGTTCTCCTATTAGTCATGCCAACGTGTCCGGCTAGGCCGTTTGACACCCCTTATCCGGATATGGGCTTTTTGAGCCCAATATTTTTCTTGAATTTTATTGGATCGATGCGTCCAGTCTGGCAGGCTAATTGGGTCAATTAATAGGCTTGGTAAGAAGACGAATTTTGTCCACTACAGTTTGTCCCCCACTCTTTAGTTAAAGTGATTTTAACTAGAGAGTTGTGATAGTCGTGTATGCCGGTGTTGACGAATGTCTTCTCTTTATTTTGGACGATTTCTATTTTTATTATCATTTACATATATATATACACAAGTGTATATAAATAAATTATATAAATAAATGTGTGCATGTGTATTTTGTACTGTGCATTGGGTTATTTCTTTAGCAAATGAATTATCCAAGCGGGCCATAGAAAGTAATTAAAAGTAATTGGGCTCAATTAAATGAATAGAACTTGCTGGACCTTATGGGCTAAGAGGTAGACGAGGCCGTGTCCTTCTTTCTTTGTAGGGTAGCAGGCTTGCAACATTGGATAGCGGAAGAAGCCGATGCGGCCAGCACGTCCAGTACGGATGGTGAATACTTGTTTTTTTTTTTGTGATGCCGTTTCTGCTTGTACGGCAACCAAGAGGAAGGGGTTGGGTGTGGCTGATTAGGCCTATGCATCCGGTGCATCCAATAGCAACCGTAAGAAGAGTGTTGCTCACCGCGACGATTCCAATAGTGGGATTTTGATGTTGGCTAGCAATTTTAGCGAAATGAAGACGGGGAGACACCACCAGTAGCAGCTGCTGTCCGACGAGCTCGAAGAGGTTGAGAGCAGCGGGCTTCTAGAGGTGTTATTATTTTGCTAAACCAATCGTTGGTTCTTTTCTTCACCTCCGGTGTCCGGTGCTTCCAATAAGTTTGACGACAATAGTCATCTATATTTTATGAGCAATTGCATGAAAAGGAATAGAAGATGCGTGAGCTGGACAGGAAGTTAGAAGAGAAGGATAGAGAGTTGCATGCTATTAGATTGGACAATGAGACGGTTAGCTTGACAATCTATTATGTTTTCCTTCCCTTGATGATGGATCTCCACTACTCATTTATATTGTCATTTGTCTGTTTTGTTGAATAAATCATTTTCATTTGTTTTTGCAGGCCTGGGCCAAAGAAGATATTTTCTCTAAGGATTTTGGAGTTCATGATATATTGATATCCATGCTTCATTTGTAGGAGGGAAATGGACAGCTCCGAAGCTGAAAGGGTGCGACATATTTAACCAGATCCGTACGTGAACTTCAGAAACATATTCAAGGGAAAGATCGCTTGTTCATGGAGTTGCAAGAACAGGTTTATCCCGTCCGGCCATGACCTCCGTCGTCCGTAACGACTACGAGCCGGCGAGTTTCGATAAAGCTGATATAGCTACTCATATCTACGAGGTAGTGTCTGATGAGTTGGTATTTCTCAGTCTATTTTACTAGAGTAGCTGGGAGTTAAAGCCAAATATCTCACTAAATAGAATGAAAAGGGCTCGCAGAAGCTACTGGCAACAGTAAATTATTCCTAACAAAGTAATGAATCTAACAACAAGTATTGACTTTTAATACGATGGAAACTACTCAATAGCATCTTTTCACTACATTGCGTGGGTTAAGTGATCTCTTTGAGAGTAGGTGAGGAAAATTATATTTTTGGGGGGCCGATCCGGCTATAAAAAAGTCGAAATTTTCATTGCTCTTCCGCTGCACTCTTACTTTTATTTTGAATTTTGAACGTGCTCATGCAAAAAAAAAAAAATTATCCAGCAGAGACGATGAGAGAGTAGGTGACGACTCGTTTGATGCAGATTACAAAGTGGTCGGGTTAGATGCAGCGGTGATGAGTGCGACATAGACAGTGAGCTGTAAGCACGTTGCCGTTGAGCTTGGTCGAGTTCGCCGGCGTGTCTAATAAGGCTGGCGGAGGAGAGAATCGCTGTTGGCCATGCTTCCGATACACTTTTCTCTTGTATCTAAAGGTAAATCTTCTATATTCATATTGTCAAATACATGCGTCTAGCTGATACATGGGCTTGCAATTTATGAGCATCAAGAGCTTATATTGAAGTGGAAGTTGGGTCTGGCTTGTTGCTTCTTAAGAGCTTTGAATATACCCATATATATATTTGTGCATGATGAAGGATAAAATAATGGCATGAATATATAAATATTACATATGCATGAAACACATGTATCCTTGACTATCAACTTGAGCAATCTTCATTTTCACACAAATATTTGTATATATATATATATATACATGTGAATATGTTTATATATAACACATATATGTAAATAATATATACTTAAACATATATGCATGCACATATAGATATATGACATGCATCCATGCCAAGGAAACTACTGACCTGCAAAGTCAATTTTAATTTGAAATGTAGAAGCAGCCGTGTATAAAACTAATTAATTTTGCTGATTTAATCCTTCTCGTTGAATGATGAGTGAAGCGATGAAGACTTCTGCTAAGTAAGGTTGATTTCCTTTGAATGGTGACGAGTCAATATTGAAGGTGTGGTTTGCTCAGTAAGGTAAATATTTCCGTGATGAGTTGATGATCTCTCATTTATAAGAGACAAAATTACAACATTATTCTTACTTCATTTTCTTTTACAGAGATAAACCTTTGGAGAGAACTTAGAGCTTGGGGTTTTTGGAGTGTAAGAGTGAAGTTCTAGAGAGAATATTTTTGAATTTCAGAAGGTCAGTATTCCTCTCTCTTTTGTTCTTTGGATGTTCTTCGTGTTCTTCGTAGTAAAATTATAAAAATAGTAACTGTAAATTTTTTACTCCACCATAGCATGTGTTTGTGTTTGATCTTGGCTAGTAGCAAAAATTATGATTTTTACTGTTTATCATGTATGTGCGATATTGTTTTCCACTATGTCCGGTTGTGCCGGTTGATCTTGTATTATTTTTGGCATGCTAGTGTACATGTTTACGTCATAATAGGCCAAGATAAGGAACTTTTTGCATGTTAGTCTGGTGGGGCCGGTGGCCTTTTATACTTGACGTGACTTAGTTACTCACATTTTATCGGAGTCGCTCGTTCTTGTTATGTTTGTGCGGTCTTCATATTCCAGCATGTCCTACTTGGCCAGTGGGCTAAATCTTAGATAGTGTCTCTGTTTTAGGTGATCCTGCTAGCATGTCGTCCCGTAGCCGGAGTGAAGCCATCGGGACATCTAGTAGAGCTGATAGGTCTTTCGATGGGGGTAGTAGTGATGATGGTGCTCAAACTAGTGATATTCCAGAAGGTGTAATAACTCGGGAGGTTTGCCCTTATCGAGAGTGTAGTGAGTTCGGGCGTGGTATAAATGGTACTGATCCGATTGCAGGTAGTGCCGCCACTGGTGTGCTTGTTCCTCCAAAAAATTATCCAACTAGGCTTACTGTAGATGATTTATGTTGGATGAGGGCAAACTATGGGATTCCCATGCAAATTAGTTTAAAACTTCTTCGCCTATCAAGAGGGCCGATTGGTTCGTACCGGGACATGGGTGTATGTACATGAAGCTTCTAGAGATAGGTGCCCGCTTTCCATTGCCTAGACTAGTGTTGGAGCTTTGCAATTACCAGCGGATACATCCGAGTCGGCTGATGCCAAATGTTTGGCGCATCTTGATAGGAGTACATGCGTTCTGTGAATTGCATAGCATGTGTGATTTTACTTTGGGGGATGTATTGTACGCATATTCCCTGGCGGAGTCAACGGAAAAGGGGAGATATAAATTTGTTAAGAAACGGAGCCAGCATTTGGTGCTTGGCCTGCCTGATGCCGATAAGTCCAGATGGAAACATTACTATTTATATATCCCTAACGCTTTGTTGGGAACTTCGGCTTATACAGATATTCCACCTTGTTGGTCTCGTGTTTATGTTCGAGTAGTCTTGTTTCATACTTGTTTATTTCTATCATATTGTTTTATACTAACTCTTACTTTTCTCATGTTTCTTTGTAGAGACCTTGAAGGACAGCGACTCTTTAGTACGCCGGCAGAGTGAGGAGAGGGTGAGCTGATTTCTTAACTTTCCAGAGGAAGATCGTCATTGTGAGTTCCTCTTGTCAGAGCAAACTCTTTATTCTACCAGTCTTTGGGACAAGAGGTATGTCCGTCCGCCACCTTGGGAAGATCTAGTTGCGCCTGCTACTCGAGTTGAATGTCAAATTGCATTTTTACAATACGGCCAAGAGGGTTTTGGTTATGATATTTTGAATCCGAGTGTTCCTGCCTTAACTCCTGATCACCGAGCTTGGGTTCATAACTCCTTGGATAACATGTACCGTGTCAAGCCTAAGAGAGGAAGGACTGCGGCTGCGCCCAAAAAGGATAAGCACGAAGTTGTTCCGGCTCATTCCGGTGTGGCGGGACAAGTTGATAGTGCCGATGCCTTGCCGTCTCCTTCCCCGATGCAAGGAAAAAAGCGAGCGCCCCAGGATGCCGTGTCTGATATGGCCGGGGATTTCATTAAGCTATCATTTTCTGCTGCAGCCAAAGGGTTGCCGTCTACGACCTCCATAACTGCCGGCTTGGATAACTTTGATCCACTTCTTGAGAATGTAGATCAACTACTGCTTCCATAAGATGAAAAGGTTTGCGATGCCATAAAGGATGATGCTGCATCTAGTGCTTGTCTTATGAATATCTTTCGGGTAAGTTAAACTTTTTTCTTTGTTCTTTGTATTTGCTTTTTGTGAGATTTAGCATTTATTTAACTTGTACTTACATCACATATTGATTGACAGGGTCTTGAGATGGCGGCATGGATGAGGAGACGGATCCAAAAGTTGTCTAGTCGGTTGAAGGCGATGAGGGCGGAGATGAACGACTTCCGTACTAAAAATGACAAATTGGAGCTTGACAACAAGGAATTAGAGAGTCAGCTGAATACCTGTAGGTCCGAAGTCACTAAGCTTCAAGGTGTCAAGTGTGAGCTTCAGACTATGAAGGGCACAGTCGCGTTACTTGAGAAGCGTCTTAATCAGGCTGGTGATGATATGGAAGTCCAAGTGCGTGGAGAAATGGTTCGTGACTTTCGCGATGGTCTGGCACATACTTGGGATGTTGACAAGCTTATTGCTAACCATGAAGCTTACTTGAGGATGGTGGAAGCTTAGGAGGCAGGGACTGTTGGTTTTGTCGCTACTCTTGGCGATATGTTCACTGCAGAGCTAGCTTTTGGAGACCAGCCAGTGGTTTCTTACGAGCCGGGTGTTTCTGATGGACATAATTAGGAAGCCGATGTTTGATCAGGCCCCTTGCTACTATGTTTATTAGACTTCTATCTTTATTTTGATGTTTGTATCGCTTAGACGATGTTTAATTTTTATTCGGCAGGGTGCATGTACCCGATGACTAAGCCTGTATTATGAACTCATGACTTATGTTTTTGTTATCACTTGTAAGGGTTCGTATCCCCATTTTTCCCCCTAGTTCAAGTCATAGTCGGAAGGTATGGCTTGGATTAGTTGCTAAATTATAGACGACGACTAGCTGGTCCGGGGCATTTCCTTGATATTTACAAGGTCTTTTACTTGCTTTTATTGTATTGTTGTCTTGATGTTTTTGATTTTGATCCAATGCATTTAGTGTATGCTATTAGATTTCTTTATATCCTATCGTTTTATATTCCGACTAGTTCGGTGCGTCATTGACTGGCTTTTGGTTTACTGACACTTAGTCTTTTGTTGGCTTACTTGTCCCCCATTTTTGGTAGGACAAGAAGGTTAAGTCAAGGGAGGGCTGCACTCCGGAGAGCTACATACATACTCCATTCGGAGATCAAGCCCATATGTAGTTCTGAGAATTTTCTGCATAAAATTGTCAGAACTAGTGTGGGGGATGATTGGTCCCGTAGGACTAATTTAATGAATAAATTGACTAAAGTAGAAATGATACCGCCCAATAGGTCCGGTGTAGTAGATATTGATGACTAAGCGTCTGTCACTTCCCGTCGTGCAGGTTTGTCCTGCAAATATAATTGGCTGGGCTCCGAAAAGCTGCCTACATACCCCTTTCAGAGATCAAGCCCATATGTAGTTCTGAGAATTTTCTGCATAAGATTGTCAGAACTAGTATGGCTGGAAATGTGAGCCCCGTAGGACTTAAAGTAACTGATAGAAAGCGTGTAAAGTTACCGCCTTGCACTAATGGAGTTAGAGTTGTTGGCAGATCTGCATCCGTATTTTCTTGTTGGGCAGATTGGGCTGTGCTCCGAGGAGCTGCCTACATACCCTTGTGGTGGGATCAAGCCCAATGTAGTTCTGACCTGTTGTAATTAACGGTCAGAAGTGTTAGAAGAGAAGACATGGGTGGCTGCACTCTTTAGAGTTGCCTACATACCCTGAACAGGGATCAAGCCATTATGTAGTTCTTTGAGGTCCTGCATGAAACCGTTAGAACTAGTGTGGCTGGAAAGGTGGGTCTCGTAGGACCTAATCAATTGAAAGAAATGAGAAGTTGAGTTTATGTGTGATGCTGTTTGAGATGGATGGCATTCCAGCTGTTGGCTATGTCGCGTCCATCTTTAGCTTGGAGTTTGTATGCTCCATGTCCGACCACCTTGGTGATCAGGTAGGGACCTTTCCATGTTGGACCCAGCTTGTCGGCTCCAATCTCCTTGGTATTCTGGAAAACACGTCGGAGTACCCAGTCACCTAGCTTGAATGTCCGGGTGCGGACGTGTTTGTTGTAGTGTCTGGCGGCACTTTGTTGGTAGGAGGCGAGCCTTATCCTTGCTTTATCTCTTTTTTTGTCAAGGGTGTCAAGCTCATGACATATTCCTTGATTGTTCTGGCTATCTGAGGTAAGCTCGTATCTGGCGGTGGGTACTTCACTTTCGGGTGGAATGACTACCTTCATCCCATAGGCTAAGGAGAATGGACTTTCTCCAGTCGAGGTCCTAGTGGTTGTACGGTACGACCAGAGTACTCCGGGGAGTTCGTCAGCCCATCTTTCATTGGCTTTTTTAAGCCTCTTCTTTAAGGTGTTGATTATTATCATGTTGGATGATTCGGCTTGATCGTTTGCCTGCGGGTATCTTGGAGTGGAGAAGCTAAGTTTAATGTTCCAAAACCTACAGAAGTCTTGGATGTCGTTGCTGATGAATTGAGAGCCGTTGTCGGTCACTATTTCCTTTGGTACTCCATCCCGGCATATCACATTCTTCCAAACGAATCATTTCACTTCTATGTCTCGAACTTTCTGGAATGCTTCTGCCTCTATCCATTTGCTAAAGTAATCTGTTACGGCCAGCATATACATCTTTCATCCAGATGCCGTAGGTAGTTTTCCCACGATGTCCACTCCCCACTTCATGAACGGCCAAGGTGACGTGATGGAAATCAATGGTTCAGGTAGAAGGTGGGACACTTGGGCAAATCTTTGGCATTTGTCGCATCGTCTAACATAATCAACTGAATCTGACTTCATGGTAGGCCAGTAGTATCCGCTTGTTAAGGCTCTGTGGGCTAAGCTTCTACCACCGGAATGGTTCCCGCATTCTCCGTCGTGCAGCTCAGCCAAGACGTACTTTGCCTCTGCAGGGTTAATACATTTCAAGTATGGACCAGAATATGATCGTTTGTATAACTTACCTCGGATGATGGAGAATCGGGCTGACTGAGCTCTTATTCGACGTGCTTCATTCTTGTCCTCCGGGAGTATGTCCTGTTCCAAGCACTCTAGTATTGGAGTCATCCAGGTTTGGCTGTCTGATATGTTTGAACACTTGCTCTTCTTCCTTCTTCCACACCACTGGCCACTGAAGATAGACGATTGGAATATTTTTTGGACCGGTGGTTTGGATGGAAAAGCCGAGATTGGCTAGGGCGTATGCCTGATTATTATCTTCTCTGGGCACCTGTCCGATTGTGAATTCTTCGAAGCTTGACTGCAGCTCTTTCACTTTGTTTAGGTAAGCCGTCATCTTGTTTTTCCGGGCTTGGTAAGTTCCTTGTATCTGATTCACCACTAGTTGGGAGTCACTAAAAACATTGATCTTTTTAGCTCTCATTTCTTTAGCTAACTCGAGCCCGGCTAACATTGCTTCATATTTGGCTTCATTGTTGGTTGCTTTGAACCCGCATCTTACTGCTCGTTCTATTTCATTGCCTTGGGGTGATGAAAGAACAAGTCCAAGTTCGCTTCCGTGCTTATTACTTGAACCATCCACGAAGAGTTTCCACATTCCAGCCGCTCAGTGAGGCAACATAACTCTTTGTCTGCCTGCATTGAAAGGTTAGGCGTAAAATCATTTATGAAATCAGCTAGTACCTGCGACTTTAGCAAAGTCCGGGATTTGTAGGATATGTCATGTTCGCTTAGTTCGACCGCCCATTTGATAAGTCTGCCAGATAGCTCCAGCTTGTGAAGGATCGTCTTCAGAGGATATGTGGTGAGGACCACTATTGGATGACATTGGAAGTAAGGCCGAAGCTTTCTTGTAGCGCGTACAAGAGCAAGGGCTAGCTTCTCAAGCAGGCTGTATCTTGTCTCCGCATCCAACAATGATTTACTTACGTAGTAGATCGGTGATTGTTTGCCCTCATCTTCCCTAATTAGGACTGCACTGACCGCTATTTCTGACACAGTCAGGTAGATGTATAGTGTATCACCGTCTTTAGGCTTGGATAAGAGTGGCGGGCTTGTCAGATATTGCTTCAGCTAGTTGAGTGCTTCCTCACATTCCGGTGTCCACTCAAATGTTTTTTACTTTCTCAATATGTTGAAGAAGGGGTGACATCGTTCCGATGATCTCGAGATAAATCGACTAAGGGCCGCCACCCTTCCTGTAAGCTTCTGTACGTCCTTGACACATGTTGGGGATATGATTCTTTGCACAGAGTCGATCTGAGCCGATTGGCTTCTATTTCCCTTTGGGTCACCATGTAGCCCATAAATTTACCTGCAGTTACACCAAATGAACATTTAGTTGGGTTGAGTTTCATGTTATACTCACGGAGGATGCTGAAAGACTGTCTGAGGTGGTCGATATGGTCTTCTGCTCGTAGAGATTTGACAAGCATGTCATCTATGTAGACTAGGGATGTCAATCAGGCCAACCCTTTTGGTTTTGGGTCAACCCTATCGGGTTATCGGGCTATTCGGCCCGGGTTAAATTGGGTTGATTTTTTTTCGGGTTGAAAAAATTCAACCCTAACCCTAACCCTTCGGTTTTCGGGCTGACCCGTCGGGTCACAAAGTTTGTAAATAAAAATTAAAATGTATATATTTTCTTGACTATTCAATATTTATCGCAAAAAAACTACACACAAAAAAATTAAAAAGTAACAAAACAAGAATATGAGTGGTCCAAAAAATAGAAACTTGATTAAATCCAAAAAATAGTATCCAACAAAACAAGTCTAGTAGCACTACACGACATAAAAAATAACAATAATATTCAACATTAATTCGTTATCTCACAAATGAAACTAAACACTTGAATGACATTCATCTTCTATGATTTCTGTGTAGAGCAAAAGAGGGCGCGACATACAACTACTACAAGTAATTAGTATTATGTATTATTTATTTTATTTTTTTAAAAATACATCAGGGTTATTCGGATTGACCCTAACCCTGATCGGGCTAGCCCGGATAACCCTTCAACCCTAGCGGGCCAACCCAAATAGCCCGGTTATGTATTCGGGTTGTAAAAAAATCAACCCTAACCCTTTATTTTGTTCGGTTTATTCGGATCGACCCGTCAGGTTCGGGCTCAATTGACATCCCTAATGTAGACCTCCATTGTGTTTCCTAGTAATTCTTGAAACATCCTGTTGACCAAACGTTGGTAGGTTGCCCCTGCATTCTTCAACCCGAAGGGCATGTACTTGTAACAGTAGATGCCTATGTTGGACATGAAAGCTGTCTTTTCTTGGTCGTCCGGGTGCATCAATATCTGGTGGTATCCGGAATAGGCATCCATGAAGCTGAGTAGCTCGTGTCCGGTAGTAGCATCTACAAGCATGTCTATGTGGCAGTGGGAAAGAGTCCTTGGGACAGACCTTGTTCAGGTCCGTGAAGTCTATACAAACTCGCCACTTGCCGTTTTTTTTCTTTACTACCACCACGTTTGCTAGCCAATCGGGGTATTGGACCTCTCCTACCAGTCCGGTGTCCAAGAGTTGTTTGATCTCATCATTTATGACTTTATTTCTTTCTGGGGAAAATTTCCTTCGCTTTTGCTTCCTTGGAGGATAGTCTGGGTCGACATTCAACCTGTGAACAATAACATCAGGATCAATACCGGTCATGTCCGCATGGGACCAAGCAAAACAATCATAATGTTCGGAAAGAAATTGAATGAGCTTCTCTCTGAGGTCGGGCTCCAGTTGTGCTCCAATCCGGACTTTGTTGTCCGAAAATTCTGGATTGATAGAGATTTCATCTAACTCCACAGTATCCGGCTGCTCCAGTTGTACTGCCTGGCTTGTTTGAGGGTCAGATGGTCCCTCTTACTGTAATTGCTATAAGACGGCTTGTTTGGCCTTCATGGTCGTCTGGTAGCATGCCCTTAAATCTTTTTGATCGTCGTGTATCTCCTTTACTCCTCACTTAGTTAGAAATCTTAAGACTTGGTGATAAGTGGATGGAACTGCCTCCATTTCATGGAGCCAAGATTTGTCTAGTATAACGTTGTAGGGCGAAGGGGAATCGATCACCAAGAACCTAGTGCAGAGATTGACTCTCTCCGCATAGACTGGTAATTCAATTTCTCCTATTGTGTTCTTCTGTTCTCCACTGAATCCGATTAGGACGGTGGTTTTCTTGATTATTTTTTACTCATCAATTGCCATTTCCTTGAGAGCAGAAAGAAATAGGACATTAGCAGATCTGCATTTGTCGATAAGTACACGTTTTGTTAAGCAATTAGCAATGTAAAGTGAAATGACAAGTGCATTGTGGTGTGGGTTAAGAAGTCTAGTGGATTTAGTAGTAGTGAAGCTGACTGTCTGAGCTGGTAGGGCTGCTGCGCTTTTTTCAGCATTGTTGGATTCCACTATGTGCTCCAGCTTGCCTGGTGTGCCTCTTGGCCACTGAATGGGTGACTCCGCTTACTTCGGAACCATCAGTGATCACATTGACTGTCCGCTCGTGAACTGGTGGTCTTGGAGGAGTAACGTCTCCGTGACCATCTTGCATGTCCTTCCCTTGCTGGAGAGTTTTCTTTCCTTTGTCTGCCAGGAAGTTAGTCAAGTGACCTTGCTTCAGCAGGTGTGATACTTCAAGTCTTAGAGCAATGCAATCGTCAGTCCGATGCCCATGATCTGCATGAAACTCGCACCACTTTGATTTGTCTCTTTGGTCTGCTGGCGTTCTCATCTTCTCCGGCCATTTGACCTTGTTTCCAAGTCCTTTAAGAGCTAAGACTGCCTCGGCTGGCGAGATAGATAAATTGTAATCTGGTATTTTTTCCCTCTCGCGTGGCTGAGTCTCTGAAACTTGGCATTATTCCCTCCTCCGATTTTCTTGTCGGCGAGGCGGGTAAGGTTCCGATCGCCTGTCATTGGACCTCCTTTCTGATCTAGTATCCTTCCTGGAACTCATATGAGGGGAAGATCGGTGATGATTATACTGGTCTTCCTCCCATTTGATATGTGCTCATGCTTTGGCGAGTACGTCATCCATTGTCCTGCAAGGATACTTGGTGAGGTCCTTGTAGAGATTCGAGTCGGGCAGGAGGCCCTTTCGGAATGCGGTGACTGCTGTTTGGGTACTGCAGTTTGTTATGGACACTTTCTCCTTGTTAAAGCGTCCAATATAGTCTCGAAGAGATTCTCCGTGCCGTTGTACCACGGTGAATAGATCTTCAGATATCTTTTCAAGTTTCCCGCTACTTGCATATTGCTGCACAAAAATATCAGTTAGTTGAGAAAAACTTGAAATAGAATAATTTGGAAGGTTTGTGTACCACTGTAGGGCCGGTCCTGTCAGACTAGAACCAAACCCCTTACACATGCAGGCCTGTCTCAATTCACGGAGAATTGCGGCAGTGAATATTCTCTGCTTGTACTTAGCAATGTGATCGGTTGGATCCGTTGTGCCATCGAACATTTGCATGCTGGGGAAGCTGAACTTAATGGGCATTTCGACCAAGAAAATTTCATCCACAAAAGGTGAGTCAGCGTAGTAGTTTTCTGAACTCTTATGAATCGGTGCCGGCACACTGGGGATTCGTTGAATCAGGGCCTCCATTTCAGCTAACTTTCGGGCCAAGTCCTTATCTCTAAATGTGTGCTGGTTGGTGACGATCGGTAGGGCAAGTTCGTCGGTGAACAGTTGATCTTGAGTGATCTCTCTATGACCAGCTCCAGTTATCTGTTAGTTAGCATTAGTCGTTGGAATCGCCCGATTGGTTACTGGCATGGTGGACTGAGTGTCTCCATTGGCAGCATTACTCATTGCTATGCCGGGGGTAGTTAAAATGTTTTTGCCATGTCGTTCCCCAGTAGTGACCGTTCCGTCTTGCCTGATGATTCGTCCGGTTCTGGCGTCTGGAGTAACTTGTTTGGTGCGTGTGCTTGCTTCAGGGCGTTCGATAACATGTTATTGCCTGCATTCAGAAGAGAGCAACCCAGGTCAGTTGGGTTATTAATGATGCTACGGTTTTTAAAAGAAAATCACGGGTCCATCAGGAGGATGTCAGATCCGTCATTATGTATGATTGGGGCGTCTCCCAGTGGCTGCATGGGATTCACTCGAGCCCTAAAGCGAGGAGAGTTGACGGTCTCGATTGGCTCCAAAGCCTCGAGACAGACATACAAGTTGGCATTCTCCTTTTCCAACTTCTTGCATCTTTCTTGCTCTTGATTCATTTGTTCAGTGAGAGCTGCGATCTGAGCCGCCAAATCCGGATAAGTATTTGCTTCAGGTTGGGTGGTAGGCTCAGATCCATCGCGTCCATCAGACATGATTGGTTTTCGAAGAACTCTTCGGTGGTTGCCGATTGACTCAGTTGCTAGGCCCCACGGTGGGCGCTAAATTGTAGGGAATAAGTCCTACTATCCGGAAGACGTGGATGATGGGGCACAAAGCAACCTGTCACAAGTAACACACGTAAGAGTCCAACGGAACACCGGTGGGGGTGTCGGCCGTAGGACCTCCGACGCTCAAGTCAATTATAGGAATAATCAAAATAATAATAGAATAATGAAGTAAACAATGAATAATAATAATGTAAAATGGTGATGATTCTTTGACGTCCGGTGCGTCCAGAAAGTGATGATAGAGAGTAGTTAGAGCGTCAGTAGGGCAGGTGATGCCGGTACAACCACTGGATCTGATAGCCCGAGTATGGCAATGACAAAAGAGGAAAAAGATAAAGACGGATAAGTCAAGAAATGAAGTAGAGAGCTCAAGTGTGAATGAATGGATCCATTAGTCGGACGTAGTGGCCGCCTATTAATAGGACGATTTAGTTGATTAGGGTTTTCTCAATACCCTAGCCGTCGACCTTATCCGCTCGCCCTTTCCCTCTTGATGGTTCCGATTCTTCTAGGAGTCAAATTAACTAATTTGTTAAGTTATTTGACTCGTTCTCCTATTAGTCATGCCAACGTGTCCGGCTAGGTCATTTGACACCCTTTATCCGGATATGGGGTTTTTGAGCCCAATATTTTTGTTGAATTTTATTGGGCCGATGCATCCAGTCTGGCAGGCTAATTGGGCCAATTAATAGGCTTGGTAAGAAGACGAATTTTGTCCACTACAATCATTAGAATGTATTTACTATATTTACCATTTTCGTGAGCACCGCTCATGTTTATTAGGTGTTACTGTTATTCTTTTTTATATTAATTTTGTCGCGCCTCGATCCTCGGGCCTATGCGGATGGCCGGACCGCGACGCTGGTGGGACAACGTTCAACAACACGAGGCGATATAAAAACATATAATGGATTTTCAAAAGATAACATAAATAATTTGCTAAGTTTTCAAAATAGAGTTAGGGAGTTTATCAAACCAAAACGATAGATAGGCCCGTAGTATGAGGACTTCGGGCCTCGCATTGCGAAAGCGTCAAAAGAGTTGTCATCGACCACCCATGATCGGGTAATCGGCGAAAAGAAAATAAATAGTACAGTTTGTCCGGGGAGTTAAGGAATTACATATTTCAAATATGGGACCACCACAGTGCAAACAACAAAATAAAGATGACGACAATAAATGTCATCACCCAAACCACATCGGATACCGTCACTCCCGCCTTCAGCTCGTCGCTTATCCTGCATTAAGGAAAACAATGTAAGGGACTGAGTACAAAAGCACTCAATGGATATCTTGCCCCTTAAAAATATTTGACTGAAAAATAGATATGGCATGCTCATTTTTATATGAAGGGTTTTTTGATAAATAAAAAAAACAATTCCCTTTATATAAGTTAAAAAAACATATAACTGAGCCGAAGCTCACATTTTAAGTGATGCAGTAATAAAAACTCACATCCTTATGTTACTATCCCGGAACAATTAGTGAGGAGCCACTCTCACTCAATTGAACCGTCCTTTACTGAAGGGGGTAACATCTTTCAGTTTCTCCCAAGTCCAGTTTACCGTGTACACTACTTTGGCTTGATCGGAGCTCAAGGTCGATCGTATTATAAGTGGCAAATTCCTGCTAAGAGAAACGGAAATACCGATCCTCGAGTAACCACAAGTTATGGAGATAAAACATTTAGCATGCATATCAATTTGAAAGCGTTGGAGTTTAAAACCGGAAAAATTACTTCGTGGGAATCTAACCCACAATTAAAAACATGAAACCCACCTCGATTGTCGAGCGTGAAACATATTCCTTTGATCTATGATTGAACGTCTCCTACAACATAATCTAGACACTTAGACTACATTCAACGAGAGTTCGAGCCATTATAAGTATCTTAGGTTAAATCCTATTTCCGGTCTTTAGCCCAATTAAACATATTAGCCCATATGAATTAATTAATTAAATATCCTATTTAATTAATTACATATTTACATTAAAATACTTTAAAAAAATCACTTATTATATTTCGCTAAGGTTTACTCGGAATTAGTAAATTTTAAATTCCAAATTTTGAACTTAGCTTCAAAACAACACTTAGGCATTTTTCTTTAAAAACCACTTATTGATAAATTTACCGATTTCACTTTCGTAAAAATAGCAAACGATCTTCGATCGATTTGCCCTTTTAACTCAACATTACTAACTGACTAAATTTACATATTAAAGAGTTTAAACACATTTTCATCAGAGACAAAAATTAGAATAGCCAAAACACATAGTAAAACACAAAAGTTGGCCACAAACTTAATTTTTACAAATTATGACAAATATTTGCCTTTTTGGACCCTTTTACCCTTACTTTTGACTTTTTCCACCTAACTTTACATTCTCTCTCCTCTATCATCTTCTACCTACTTTTTACTTTTTCCACATAACATTACATTCTCTCTCCCCTCTTCTCAAGTTCGTATCCCTTTTCAACTTTACAAATTTGTATCGCGGTACGAAATGTGTGAATTTCGTACCGTGCTACCAAAGTTAGAACTTTAATATCACGGTACGAAATGATTGAATTTCGTACCGTGTAACCAAAGTTACAACTTTGATATTACGGTTCGGTACGAAATTGAACCATTTCGTACAGTGTTACCAAAGTTAGAACCTTTATATCACGGTACGAAATTCAACCATTTCGTACCACGATCTAAAAGTTCTAACTCTAGTAACACGGTACGAAATTCAACCATTTCATACCACGATATAAATGTTCTAACTTTGGTAACACGGTACGAAATTCAAACATTTCGTACCACGATATCGGAACGAAATTCAACCATTTGTAACCGTGTTACCAGAGTTAGAACTTTTAGATCGTGGTACAAAATGGTTGAATTTCGTACCGTGTTACCAAAGTTACAACCTTTATATCGCGATACGAAATTCAACCATTTCGTACCACGATATAAATGTTCTAACTTTGATAACGCGGTACGAAATGGTTCAATTTCGTACCGATATCGTGGTACAAAATGGTTGAATTTCGTACCGTATTACCAGAGTTAGAACTTTTAGATGGTGGTACGAAATGGTTGAATTTCGTACCGTTGTACCAAAGTTAGAACTTTTATATCGGGGTACGAAATGGTTGAATTTCGTACCGTGTTACCAAAGTTAGAACCTTTATATCGTGGTACGAAATGGTTGAATTTCGTACTGTGGTACCATAGTTAGAACTTTTATATCGCGATACGAAATGGTTGAATTTCGTACCGTGTTACCAAAGTTAGAACCTTTATATCGTGGTACAAAATGGTTGAATTTCGTACCGTGTTACCAGAGTTAGAACCTTTATATCGTGGTACGAAATGGTTGAATTTCGTACCGTGGTACCAGGGTTAGAACTTTAATATCGTGGTATAAAATGTCTGGATTTCGTACCGTGCTACCAGAGTTAGAACTTTAATATCGCGGTACGAAATGTCTGGATTTCGTACCGTGCTGTCAAAGTTAGAACTTTTATATCCCGGTACGAAATGGTTGAATTTCGTACCGTGGTACCAAAGTTCATTTGGTACCAAAGTTAGAACTTTTATATCATGGTACAAAATGAACTTTGGTACCACGGTACGAAATTGTTGAATTTTGTACCGTGGTATCAAAGTTAGAACTTTTATTTCGCGGTACGAAGTGTTGATTTGGTAAGGCGTACGAAATGTTTAAGTTCGTACCGCTTTCCAACTTTACAAATTTGTATCGCGGTACAAAATGTGTGAATTTCGTACCGTGCTACCAAAGTTAGAACTTTTATATCGTGGTACGAAATGTTTGGATTTCGTACCGTACTACCAAAGTTAGAACTTTTATTTCGTGGAACGAAGTGTTGATTTTGTAAGTCGCACGAAATGTTTAAGTTCGTGCCGCTTTCCAACTTTACAAATTTGTATCGCGGTACGAAATGTGTGAATTTCATACCGTGCTACCAAAGTTAGAACTTTTATATCACGGTACGAAATGGTTGAATTTCGTACCGTGGTACCAAAGTTAGAACTTTTATATTGCGGTACGAAATGTCTGGATTTTGTACCGTGCTACCAAAGTTAGAGCTAATATATCGCGCTACGAAATATCTAAATTTCGTATCGTGCTACCAAAGTTAGAACTTTTATATCACGGTACGAAATGGTTGAATTTCGTACCGTGCTACCAAAGTTAGAACTTTTATATCCGTCGCCATCACCTCTATCACTTCGATGGCGAGGTACGATTTTTATTTTTTCATACGGATACGAATATCAATATTTCGTACCGATGTACCACTTTGTGATGTGGTACCAATCTGATGTTGTTTCAGGGGTTGTAAGTGACTATGAATTAATCATTTCGTACTGATATATCATTTATTAACTTGATGCGGTACAATATGATAATTTCTTACTGAGTTCCCATGTTACAACTTTGGTACGAAATTTATATTTTCATACTAAAAACAGCCTAATACGGAGTGATAAGCGGGTGTGAATTGATCATTTTGTATCGCACTATCAGGTGATGCCATGGTAACTTAGTACGAAAATAAATATTTTGTACTGCGATATATTGGTAGTATGGAATAAGTTTATTCTTACCAGTCGTACCAAGTAACTACATATCTAAATTAGACAAATTGCAGAACATATACAATTTAGAACAAAAATACTAAAAATATTATTGATATTGTAGCAAAGGGTTTACAAACCAGAAATTGTAGCAAATAATTTACAAAATAAGAATTGTTCATTCACCAACTCAATCTCTACGGTAAGTGTTATTTCATTTGTGTTGAAACAAATAGATGCTCCCAACCAAAAGAATGATTTCTTGAGATCTTGTAGGACATCATGACTAAATTCATCCAAAATCTTGCACATAATCATCTATGATGTCCATTGTACCTTCAAAACTAAAGCAACAAAAATTAGAATATGGTACAATATAATTCTTACCAACATACCATTTCTTTGTGCTTGATTATTAGTACGAAGTGTGAATTCATACATGGTACTTGGTAAGAATTTCATAATTCTTACCAGCGTACCATTTCTTTGTGCTTGGTTATTTGTACGAAATATGAAATTCTTACATGGTACTTGGTAAGAATTTCATC